>APFE030917266.1:108446-141948 GCA_000404065.3 Pinus taeda | reverse complement strand
CATTCATCTTAGCTTCCATGTCATTCATCTTAGCTTCTACACCTTTCTTTAAACAATCCATCTTAGATTCTGTTCCTTTTTGTGCAAGTGACACTTGTTGCACTTGGTCTCGTAATTTTGATATATCATGTTGCATTTTTTCCTTTTCTTCATGAGTCATGCTAAAGCTTTCAGGTCGCCTACTAGGTGTTTCAATTTTCTTTCTTTGGGGCATCAATTACTGATAATAATGCTTCGCTAATCCCTTTGAATTCCTTCAAAATAATTTTTCAAACCAAGCTTAAGCAAACATTTAAGAAAATATACACACCTTTTTTCACTTTGTAGGAGCTCAATGTTTCCTTTGATGTATCTCTGTAATTTCGGATTATCCAGTTCTGCAATTGTGACCTGCGGTAGCCCTCTGTGCCCTCTTTCCAATGCCACCAGTCTGACCCCAATTGGATTCTCCAATGATGAGTTATGCCAAATCTCCCACAGTGACCTGATTATAGACTAATTCAGTAGAGCGAACGTGTACGACGTTCCACAAGTCATTGTTTCGACCTCTATCTCTGAAAACTATATAGAAGAAACTACAGTCCGTCCTCTTGATGCACCTTTTTACGAAATTTCAATCCAATGCTTAGAGAAAACGTTATGACGATTTTCCCTAGGTCACCTATTTGGAATGTAATTCAAGAGTCTACAAAAATACCAACTTCTTCAGATCATATCTCCGCAATTATAGTGCAAAATACTTTGAAATTCGGACCTGAGATTTAGCACGATGTATTCTCAAATGGGTTTTTTCTTCAACTTCTGGAACGTCGCAGAAAAAACGTTAGAGAGAAAATGCCACGATGACCTGTTTGGAGAAGCGAAACCCTAGAATCCAAAGCTCTGATACCAAATGTTATGAAACCAGCTCAAGAAAAGATAGAAGAGATAGATCAACGCCTTATAATTTAGCCTCTTCGAGGGGGAAACCTCCTTTACATTTCATAAATGAACAATTCTTGGATGATACAAATTAAAATACCTCCTTTCTATATATAGGAGTCTAAGGGGTCATAACATAATCACAGCCTACATAACAATAATAATGTAAGGGCACAATAATAACAATAGTGGGCTTCTATGGGGCACAATAGTAACAATATGGGCACAATAGGGGCACAACAATATTAATAAGGGGTACAAATACAATAGTAATGGGGTAATCACTAGTATTATGGGGACCCAACAATCAATGATTGATTTTAGGGTTCATGAGGTCCTTGCCCATCTTTCCAGTCTAGCCATTTTGGTTATTACTACCACTAGAGCCATTGGATATATAATGCCAAGAGTGCTATCATGGGTCTAGTGCCCATATATGTATATCAAGAGCCACAACCCATTGTTTCACTACATTCAAATGTGAAACCATATGGAATAGGTAAACAATAAATCACAAGCATATAATCATCATTTGGTTGAATGACTTAGTAGTTAATTAATTGATTCGAGAAAAAGGTAGGAGAAGCAAGGTTATATGAACCAGTAGTAGATCCTATTTAAGTTTGAGAGACAATTTCAGAACTGGTCCCAACGGCTCCCACATCACTGTCTTGCCCACCCTTCGCTCAGTAAAATATATAGTCCCACTTGACTAAGAAAAGTACAACTCTATTTTATTGAGCCTTTAGAGTCCAAGAAGGCAATGGCAGTAAAAAAACATCCAAGACCTAGCACTATTGATCCAAAATGAGCCAAGAGGTATGGTTTTAATTCTCTCCAAGTTTCCTAGTTTTCATTTTGATTCTTGTAGCTGATAGTGTGAAATTAAACTCCATTGATTGCATATCATGATGAAACTCACTTTGAAACTGATCAATGGATTTTAGTTCAGTGATGCCTACTAGTAGTAAATAGATATTTCTTTCCTCTCTGCATTTATGGGAAAGTAAACTCCACTGATTGCATAGAATGAAACTAACCTTGAAACCTATCAGAGGATTTCAATTCATTGAGCTGCCAATGGTAGATGAACATTTCTTCTTCATTCCATTATTGCTTCCCAATGGGAAATGTTATTGTAGTCATTGAGGTGCCCTTCTGAAATGTTGAGTTACTTGGTGTAAAGGAAGTGAACTTGCCTTTGCCATTTATTATTGTATCTGAAAGGTATTGTTGGCGAGGTTCACTAATGGTGATGGTTCAATTTGAGACCTAAGAACTGGTGAAAAGTCAAGAACTTCAACTGAGCTTAGTAAAGGCATGAATGCTACAACCTTTTCTTTATCTGTTGCCTGTACAGGTGCTATTACTGCCTCTGGCTTTCTCATCTTGACTTCTTTTGCTTCTGGGGTCTCTACCTCCATTTATAGCTTGGATGCTACCGACAACATTTCTTCTTCAGTCCATTGTTGTTTCCCAATGGGAAATTTTATTCTAGTCATTGAGTTGCCCTTCTGAAATGTTGGGTTACTTGGTGTAAATCAAGTGAACTGTATCTAAAGTTCTTGGATATAATTTTCAATGCAAGATATTGGTGAATTGACAATTAGCTGTATGATCAAAAGAAAGAAAGATGCATTGTATATAAGAGTTAGAATGAAGGGTTCAAACACTGCAGATAGAAGTAACTACTCTTTCAAATAAGCTTACATTGTTACAGGTGGGAAAGTGTAGATTGGAATTTTTATCTATTCTTACATATAGCTTTCATAGCTCGCAACTTAATTGCCTTTTATTATCGTTAATAAACTTTTCAAGAAATGTTAAGTAGTATGATTTTAGCTTGGAGCCATTGCCCTTCTTCCTTGGGCCAAAGGAGTCATTCTGCAGTGACCCGTGAACTAGAAATAGTTCAGACAGGTAAAAGAATGGCTCCATGAAGCCTTGTGACACTATCAAGTAGACTTTACAGAGGTTTTCCTGGGTTTGGTCACCCATCGACGACAAAAGCCAGCCCCTATATTTCAACAAAGGAAGCCTTAACAACTCTGCCAGGCCCCTTCTTCCTTGGGCCAAAAGAGTCATTCTGCAGTGACCCATGAGCTAGAAATAGTTTAGACAGGTCAAACAATGGCTCCATGAGCCCTGTCACACTATCAGGTAGCCTTTGCAGAGGTTTTCCTGCTAAAAGAATCTAAACTAAAGGATAAAAATAGACTTACTTTCTATCTATCTCCTAAAGAGACTTTGATATACTTAATATCTAAACAATCTAATTGATACATACTACTATTGCTCTTCGAATCTATCAAATCATGAACCATATATAGTAGTACGGAAGTAAATAAAAATCTCATATTCTAATGCTTAGTTAAGATTTCGATATCTTGAAATAATATGCATATGTTAGAGTATTATAGTTTCTGAGCTTTTCTTTGCGCAGTTGTCTTAAATAAGTGATGCTGAATGACAAAGCCTTTAATTTTCTAATCAAACAATGTAGTTTAAAGTCTTCTCTCTACTTACTTGGAGAAGCATATTTGTTCCCCAACTCTTCCACACCTTTGTCGTCTTTACGGACCATAGGCTAAATGCATAGCCCTTTGAATTGCCACCCACATTGGAGAAGCATGTATGTTCCCTAACACTCCTACACCATTCTTGACTTTAGGGATCATAGACTAAATGCATAGCCCTTTGAATCACCATCCACATCAATCTTTCCAAGACGTGGATCAAGATCTTCGCTAGAGTTAAAATCAATTTTATTTTGGATAAATTCATTCAAAAACTACTGGGTAGCAACCCAACTAGTTTTCTTCAATCATTCCTCCAATGGTTGTGATGACTCCCATGCTCCATTGAAATTATCAAACTATAGTTTCGGGCGAAACACTCCTTCAAAGTATTACAAGTGTGTGTATCGCAATCTCTCAAACCGCGTAAAATACAAGCCTTGACACCTACAATAGTAAGAAGACCTCATCAAATCAAAATAAAATGCTAAACCAACTAAAATTAGAATCTTCCCTGCTCTAATACCGCCAAACTAACTTGAACACCCAGGGTTGCCTCAAGGAACCAAGCACTTCTAAATAATTGACTAAGTTATGGGAAACTATATATTTAACTACTCCAGCTAGGTGCTATGGCATTAAGCCCTATGGTTTCAATCTATTATAACAACAACACAGAATACAACATAACACAAACAAAAAGAACTTACAAAATATCACAGTTGCTCAAATTATGTTACAACGAGTTGTGGAACCATAAGAGTAGAGACGATCTGTGTGCTAAGTTCTCAAAAATGAGGTCATGTAGGTAAAGTTCCATGTATAATAGAATCCTCTAGATATTTAAGATAATTTATACAGTACAATGAACCAACAAATATAAAAGGAAAGATTTCATTCAAAAATTCAAGTGAAGCCTATGAGCACATACCTGAACAAGGAGGCTTCAAGAGGAATGATATTCTTGACATGAAAAGGTGGGTAGATCCATATGCTTTTATCCTTTCAAGGCCATGATCCTAGTTGTTGATAGCCAAGTTGTATTGTATGTCATGTTTATGGTTTGAAATTGTTAGTGACCATGACTTGCAACAATGTCTAAGCAATCCTACATAGGAGGCAAACAGAGAGAAATAGTTAAATTATTAACAAGGATTTCCCATTATCTTATAATAATGGGCACAATTCTATGCAAATCCCTTTGGTTGACATATGGTTGATGCCAAGAACATTTCCTAAATGATCTTCATGGAATAAATATAGTTCTGAACACAATTACTTTATTAGCCTTTTCAGCTGTAACGAGGTAGTAATAGATACCATTTTAAAGCTTGACATATTTTTTAATATAAAATCAAGTGTCTTAGCAACAAAAGAACATGCACTTCACGTCGTTGGAGAAAAATGACCCTGAATATAGTCGTAGTTTACTGTTAATGAAATCATATTTTGCAATAAAGAATATCTTTGAAATAGAATAAGTCTAAAAGCATAGAGCATATATAAATGGTGTTACCGCAGGTGTTAATGTACTCTTTTCTCCAATTGTGCTTGTTGTCATTACAGAAACTGGAGATACAGAGGAAGAACCTACACTAGCCTCTATGGCAAGTGAGTGATACCTGTCAAAGATCTCAAATAAAATGTGAATATACCCTACTTTGATGCACCATATAAAAATTTCTCTATACACTAAAGAGGCAACCAATGTTTTGTGCAAATACCCTGATGAAGGAACCCCGCCAGGCTCAACGCAATGGGGACCATTGCTTCCTAAGGGGGGAGGAATGATCCAGGTGGATATTGTTGGCCACCCGCTAATTCCACGTGGATCCCCTCTAGTGCTTCTTTCAGTTCTTTCAATTTCCTTAATTATAGCACAGTTTACTATTTTTAGCAGTTTTTCGGGTCCTAAACTTCCGGAGCCCCAATGATTTTTCTGTCTAAAAATCATCTTTTCCGTTGTAGTCCTCGGAGAGATCTTTCCAATGGGCTATCATGCACGTCAAACGGAGATAAGACGACCAATTCGCGACCCCGGGAAGTTGATGTACCAACTTACCCAAAAAAACGGGGCGCACAATTTGGCGTTTCATCTTCCAGGGTTAGGTTTTGGAATGTGAAGGGTTTTTCCATTGTTCTCACAATAAATAAAGCCTTCGAGCCTCATTGTAACACAGTTCAGAGGCATGTAGCCACACATCTCTTCTTAGAGATAAGTTACCATTGCCCTAGCTAGTTTATTTCTATTTCCGGTTGTAAGCATATTTCAGTATTTTCCATTACTGAAATGAAGTATTATTTCCACTGCATCTTTGTGTATATGGTTATCTCTGTATTTTATTTCATTCCTGTTTAAATCTGGATCACTTGTAGTGCTACTTTATGTTCTGGTCGTCATGGAAGGCAATAAAGCTAAATCTATTTCTCTCTTTCATTTTGGTTTTCTTGAACTAGTAATTCAAGAACTAATGCTGAGAGGAAATATACATCCCTAAACAAATGAGATCTAATTTGATCGTACTTTTTGAGTCGAATCAAAATAGAAAGGGTTTGATTACCTAAACTGATCACTTTTGGTCTCCAATTAGTTATTGTTGTATACCCCTCTCCCTGGCATATGAGTTAAGTTGCATCCATTCAGTGGAAGGATGTTTTGGAAACTTTTGGTCTATTTTCTTCTGTATAAGTGATATTCCATTTGGTTACAGATTGTAAGGGATAAACTATAGTATCAAAAGTCTTTTGTTTGTAATATAGCTTCTACATTAGAACTTTAGCTAATCATTTTGAATGTTCAGAGTAAGCTTCTTCATGAGCTTTGCAATAAAATGTGGTAGTTCACATGTCTAAATTTTGTATATGGGGCTCATAGAAGGTTACACAAGGAAAAAAGGGTTTTATGTAGATTACTTGTATATTAATCATTCATATAAATAACAGTTAAAACCATATGTGTTACAACTTACATGTAATGTGTCATTTCTACAGAGCTATGATCATACATCCTTGTGATACTACTATTAACGATATCTATATATTGCTTGGAACTATTACTATTTTGCATATAGTGTGGTTGTTGCAGTTACTACTCATTTCTAGTTGCATTGTTTGATATCATAATCTGGGTGATGCGAGTAGCAATGTGTGCCTGCAAAGTGTGGATAGGACAAGAGCGAACTCAATGGCTTTGCATTCTTTTCAAAAGGAAACGATAGCCTCAGAATCCAGAAAGGTAACAGAGGGCCCCACAAAAAATACAGGATTAAATCTCAACCAAAAGATCTACATTCTTCCTAGAGATTCTAAAGGGTGTTTCATCATCTCTGCCATAATGAAGGGGGAAATGAAGTTGAGATCTTATATTCTCGATGGAAACCAACAGATAGACACAAGCCTATAAAGAGGTTAATGAATTCTGCAAAGACTTCTGCAGTCCACAATGAAACTAATTTTGTGATGAATGTTGCACTTTCAAATGCAAGATTTGGAAAATTAACTTCCATTCAGACATTGTTTCCAGTCCACAGGGATTACCGTGGTGGGAAGAGATGTCTTTCACGAGATAAATGTATTCCTGAATTGAATGGTGTTGTGGCAAGACAAGCAACATTTTCATCTAGGGATATCGAAATAGGTTCTGTTGGCATGGAAATTCTTTTTCCTAATACAAAATTAAATCATGTGGCAGCACCATTACCCGAAAAAGAAAGGGATTTCCCAAATTTTTTCATTTAAAGTAGATGCTATGATTATGGTTATATAGGTTGGCCTCTGGATTCACAGCGGGAACTTATCAAATATTTTCTGAATACTTCTGATGGTGTTAATGAACTCTACAGAGTTCAAAATTATACAATAAGTAAGGAGATTTTAGTTGCAGAATGTTCAAAGAGGCTTCCAGACTACTACACCCATGCCACCTTTTGTTACTTCAATTGGTCACTACAACTATGGAGGCAAACAATAAGGGCATGAAGCATTTTTCTAGAGTGGCCAGTTATCATTTGATCCCATAGAATAACAAAATTCTTTGCTTGCTAAATATGACATCTTCTATGTCCCTTGTGACATTTTAAATGCAAACCTGCCAATGATCGGAACTACAACAAGCTAATGGAATAACCCTAAACTATAACCTTATAGCCTCTCTTATACAACTTTAACTGAGGCTTATGTCATTCATGTTTATACCCAAATACTAGTTCTATGCAGAAATTGCTTATCTGCAGCTAGAGTAACTTCAATATGACTGGCCTTTAGATGGAGATCTTATTCACTCAATAGCAGTAGCAATGCTCCCACCATGTTCAAGCTTTAATCAGGAAAAATCAATCTTTTGCTTCCCGGCTACTTAGTATTGCTTTGAACATCCACATAGGGCAGGGACTAGCTACCCCACAGCCCCTCTTGTTTTGATATGTCACCGACACTCTCTTCTTCATGTGAGGATACATGAGACTATTTCTCCAGATTGCATGCGCTCTCTTATATTCCAAATCATAGAAAATATTACTTCAACTCAGAGGAGATTATGGCCTAAACATATTTAATTGCTCCTCATTCATATTTTTTCCATCCTTCATCTATTTTATTATTGGACTTGCATTTAATGTAGCTATTAATTTTAATATATGTATGTTTAGAATTTTGATGTATCAAGTCATTGCGAGAGAGTAAGAACTTCAATCACAACGTAGTTAAGCCAATAAACTAGTGGGGAATTTTTTATCATTGAGAGAACAGGTTTTGAGGGGAAAATTGAAAGGTAACTGGTGGGGATTTTTTATCACTGAGAAAACAAGTTTTGAGCGGACGATTAAAAAGAGGAATGTGCAGCTAAAAGTGCATAATCATTTTTATTTTTACGATAAATTTTTGGTCATTTTAGAAATTTAGAAAATTTGAAATCATAAATATCTTGATGATATAACTTCAACAATAATTATATAATTATATCTATATATATAAGACTACCATGTTCAAAATGGTCTATATTTAGTTAGTATCACATCAATCCACGTTATTGCTAAGCATTGCCTTTAGCCAGTAATCAAATCACCAGTAATCACATTTATTAAAACCATAGATTCTTTGGTGAAATAAGAATGGTTGGTTATGTGAAATGGTCGATATTAAAAATAAAAGGTGGTTAAAATAATTAATAATTAGCAATAATAAAATATTAAGTAGCAAAATAGTATGTTGTATGATTATCTCAGAAATTTTTAATAGAGAAAATCTACATGAAATAATTATTAGATATTTGGTCAAAAATACATTTTACAATGGTGTGAGACCAAAAAATATTTTACAATGAAATCATTAACTTATTTAAAAAGTTATACTACTTCAAATTTCATGCGGAAACCATAAATTAAAGAAACTTTCACTGTATAACCCATTAACAACATTTAAGAATGACATGACATATCCATCACATATAAAGTGTGATAGCTAGTAAAGAAAAGATAATGCGAAGCCAGTGATCTTATTTAATAATAGGATAACCTCCAATACTATTTAATAATTAAGTACATAAGAATATTAATAAATTTTTGACTCAATTAATTTTTAGCCTTGTGAAGTGGACAAACTTTGTCTATTTTGGAGTAGAACTTTCATATTATCAATTTCTTTGATTAAATAAATTATAAGATTGAGATTTAATGAAAATTATCTATCATCTTTACATAGAGGATATTAAATTCTAACTTTAATTTTAATAATTAATCAATTTTTATTTATTCTTTTTTTCAAACATTTTAAAATTTTATAATATATTTAAAGAAAAAGAAAAAAAGTAAAATTGAAAGCAACAATTACTATTAAGAAAGTAACATTAAAGAAAATTGGAAATAAAATTAAACTTCAAAAATAATAAATTTATTGATATTAATCAGTGGTTTAACTTTTAACTTATATGACTATGTTACTACCTAAAATGTGATTCCACAACCACTTACATCCCATTTAATGGGCTGCATCTAAAAATAACATTAAAGAAAATTGAAGATAGAATTTAACTTAAAAACTAATGAATTTAGAATTTATTGATGTTAATTAGTGGTTGAACTTTTAACTTATATCATTGTGTTATTATATAAAAAGTTCTTTTGCCCCAACTTAGATCATATTTAATGGCCCCAACTTACATCATATTTAATGGGTTGCATCTAAAAATAATATTAAAGAAAAAAATCTTGATTTGTGCTATTTAAACTAGTTTTTTGAGCTATTTGGGCATTTCTATTGTGCAGAGTTATCCACCACCCTTGGATTTCAATGAATTCATGCCGGATTTTAGAGAAATTAAGCTTGAAAAATCCAACGGAAAAGCTTCCAAAAAAACTCATAAACGGAATTGAAGATAGAATTTAATTTCAAAAATATTGAATTTATTGATGTTAATCAATAGTTTAACTTTAATGGTTCAACTTTTAACTTATATCATTGTGTTACTATATAAAAAGTTCTTCAACCCCAACTTACAGCACATTCAATGCACTACTAAATGTATATTGTTTATGGTTTATTTTATAAAATAAAAAGAATATAGAGTTCCAAGGAATGGTCAATAATTGGGAGTGATAGCATTTCAATCTGACAATTTTTTTTATTTGCTAATACTAGTGTTTCAATCATGCTTTTTTATTGTAGAAATAGATTCAGCACCACTCCATCTAAAGCAAATTTTTTTTATTTGATAATAGTAACGTTTTAATTATGTTTTTGATTGTGGAAATAAAATTAGCACCACTCTAAATCTGAAAGCTTTTTTTATTTGATAATAGTAGCGTTTTTATTATGTTTTTGACTGTGGAAATAAAATTAGCACCACTCTAAATCTGAAAGCTTTAATAGAAAGACTTTATTAAAATCAATATAGATGATAGAAGTCTAAAATCAAGCATCTTGACAAATATACCTGGAATTTCCATAAATTTCTACCCTATTTTCTCAAAATTTCATTAGTTTTCCAAAAATGACCCACTTTAAACTAAGGCCCAAGGAATTAACGCTACCGGATGCGTGACCCTACAACCACCTCTACTAGATTACCTACAAGATGACGTAGAGAATGCATCAGCGCGTCGGGTGTGGAAGGAAAGGTTCAGAGAGCACCCACATTTGTCCATTCGGCGAGTGATTTACAATTCGCACAGATCCTCCGCTTAAGGGAAAGGCCTCACAGCATAATGAGGCAGGAAATCAATTATGGTACGGGACAAATCGGCCTACGTTATTCATTTGGGAAAAACAGAATTGGAAAACGACGGTTTCCCATAAAGCGAGTTTTGCTATAGAGGAAGTGCCATACGGCATCGTCAGGTAGGAAAAAAAATACTGTCTCAGGCAAATCCGTGTATGTTAATCATCTGTTCAAAGTATAATTGAAAGATTACTGTTTCCTTTAGAGTTAAATTTTGCTATTCAGTAATTTTTCCAACAATGTTGACTAGAAAAATAAAAAATGTTGGGTTTTTGTGTGGTTGGTAGGGTGAGATTAAATTACCTGCAAGTGCAGAGAGGGAGGGAGCACTAGAAGCTTCATTACTCATTTGCAACTTGAAGAAGGGCAGGAAAGGAAGGTGGTTTCAGAGGTTCTTGCAGATTTGATTTGATAATCGATGAGGAAGCTAATTGAGAAATCAAAGCCTTATGTAGCGATGATATTGCTGCAGTTTGGATACGCCGGTATGAATATTATTAATAAAATCTCTCTGAACAAAGGGATGAGTCACTTTGTGCTGGTTGTGTACAGGCAGCTTGTTGCTACACTAGTCCTTGCTCCTCTGGCCTTCTTTCTTGAAAGGTATTCATATCTGTCCTTCAAGTATTTCTGACATTTTTATGAGTTAATATCAAACTGCCTGACATATTTTGTCAGATTTGACAAAAGCTTGTTTTTTGAAAATCTACACATTTGAAATTATCAAGGGCTGACAGTAAAGGTAAACAAATTAATGAAATTTTTTTTGATAGTTTTTCAGATTAATCATATTACTAGTCCAAATTTTTAATTATTTAAAATGGTTTATTTTTTGGATAACGGTTTGAAAAGTTGGATCAACAATTATAATGTCATTAATCTCAATTTTTTTTTATAAAAATAATATGAATCACAAAAATCTAAAATCAAAAAATTCATTTTGTTTTACCCAATTTAATTTATGTTTAATATATACTGTTAATAAAATTTTTAATTAAATTAAATTATTTCAAATCAGTAAATTATTTATTGAACCTATAAATTCTAGTTTTATGTTTAAATTTTAAAATCTTTATTAAGTTAATAAAGTCATTTATACTTTAGCAAAAACATATTTTAAATCACAATTAAATTCATCTGTACATTAAAAAACATATTTGAAATCACAGTTACCACATTCACACCATTTAAACTAAATAATTCAATTTCGAATTCAATACAGTCAGATAATTATTTGCCATTTCCCTTCGATCTGGTTGAAACAGTTGACTGATCCCCAACCTGATCAATTTTCCAGCATGTCCAGCGATGGCTCTGTTCCAGAAGGATTTTTGAAGGCTTTTCTAAATGTCTGATAAAAATCCTCTCTTCCTATTCCTCTATTAGGTTGGTGTGGCCTAAAAGATAGGCTTTTTTTTATTGAGGTTGAGGGTACTCAAATCCCGTTGTGTGTTTCTATTTTTGTGTGAGTATATTTATATAATATCACCGAACTTTCAAAATAAAAAATAAATTAGAAAATAGTGTAACAAAGGGCAAGGAATTAACATTTTTTTAAGTGTCTGTAACCTATATACTAAATTTTTCCCTATTCAAATTTATGTATTCAAATTTTTCTGTATTGTCATTTAAATAACAAAAATAGAAGTGAAGGCTATTTTTTTAATAGCAAAAAAATAACAATCTAAAAAATGTTTATGAAAATATTAACAATTTAAAAAATGTTTATGAAAATATTAAAAAAAAATTTAAAATAGTTGAAAATTTATAATAATAATTAATTAACTATTATTATTAGTAAAGTTTATATTTTTTTTACTAATTTGTCAATAACATATTAAATCACACTCTAAGTCAGAAACACTATATTATTATTGAAAACCTTTTTTTCTCTAATAGTATTTAAATTAGAATAGAATATGTTTAATGCTAAGAGTTTTTAAAATTAGAATCTGTTTAATGCTAAGTGTTTTTAGCGACATTGTGTAATATTTGATTTAGCATCCATGTTATTTTATATGGAAGAGCTTTTATGATGGCAACTATTTTTAATCTTTTTCAATTAAATTCTAACCTACAACCACACAAATTAAGTAATTAGTAGATAATTATTTATCATATATGTATATGAAAAATTACTTTTTATAATAAATTTCTTTTTTCACTTAATTATAGTGAAAGGATTTTTATTATGAAGTTTTTCTTACTAACATGCTAGAGATTGCAGAGATTCTAGAGATTTCGATGAGATCATGAAAACTTCATGTAGCTTTTTTAATCACCCCTCTTTTTGGGCAGCCTTATGTCACTCAAATATTGATATAAATAAACATAAAAAGATTTAGATCTTCACGTTGCTTTGCGCACTTTGTATAAAGCAAGCCTATCCTGTGTGAAGCTTTACAACTAACAAACAATGCATTGCAGGAAAGTGCAGCCCAAGCTCACGTTTTACATCTTCTGCCAAATATTTGTACTGGGTTTGTTAGGGTAAGTATCATCTCTTTCTCATGGCAGGTTGCTTCTGCTTCATGCCATTCTCGCCCTCTATGATTGCTTCTGTGAAGATTCTCGGGAAGTAATTTTAACTAAATGTGGAATATTCTAAATGGGTGTCCGCAGGCCAGTGATAGACCAGAATTTCTACTACCTGGGTTTGAAATTAACTTCAACAACATATGCGTCTGCATTAAGTAATGTACTCCCATGTATGACTTTCGTGATTGCCGTCCTGTTCAGGTAATCAAATCACATCGTTCCCTCCATATCTCTCCAATAAAATCGCAGGCACTTTTCCTGAAACATTTTTTTCATGGTCTCATGTAATACCTGTATTTCTTTAGGATGGAAAGAGTGAATATAAGGAATATACGCAGTCAAGCAAAGATAATGGGTACGATCGTGTGCTTAGGGGGAGCAACGTTGATGACGTTATACAAAGGTCCTCTTGTTAAGATGTTTTGGTCTCCACATCATCAATACCCCAATGATAAGCGGGGCTCTACCCCAGTAGCAGTTAGATCTGATACTAAAAACCATATCGTGGGCTCCGGCTTGATAGTTGCAGGGATCCTTGCGTGGTCCCTCTTCTTTATCATACAGGTGATCACCGATTTCTCATAATGTCGCTTTTGCTTTTGGGGTTATATAACTGAATATTCAATTATAATTTAAACAAGGTCAGTTTTTAATTGCCGATATCTGAGTATAATTTATATAATTTAAATAATTTAAATAAGGTTATTTTTAGTAGGGATTTTTGGAATATTCTGAAATCTGAAAGATAAGAGTGAAATTCATAGTTACCAAATTCGTTAGAATAAAAGAAAATAGTACGGAAATTGGAAATTCTATTAAAGTTATGTATTAAAAGTTAATCTTAAGGTTAATGTAGTTGGTTATGGTGCAAGATGCCTTTTGAACATATCCAAAAGGATTATTCATTCGCTATTATAAGATGCTTTAAACAGAAATAGAGAGAGGCTGGATGAGATATAAAGAAAGAAATAAAATGACAACTAGAAAAAAGGAAAAAGAAATGGAAGATAAAAGTCAAAATTATGAAAATTATGTTTTTTCATCATGAAAATCTAAAAAAAGACCAGAAAGAAAATGTGTCAAAGTGCTTCATTTATTCATTGTTATAAGATGCTACTAACAGAAATAGATATAGGTGGGATGGTCTATACAGAGAAGGAAAAAGAAAAGTTAAAAAAGCAAACAAAATAGAAGGTAAAAGTTATATTAGAAAAATTTTGTTTTCTCAATCCTAGGAAATAAGAAAAGAGGATGAAAGGGAATGTGTGAGGTGGTTTAACTTTAATGGCACGATCTTAGCTAGGATAGTCGTCATCCTTCTTCTCTATGCTGATGATATTGTTCTTTTGGCAAGGTGCCCGTATGATCTTGATAAGCAACTCAGGCTTCTTAAGGATTTCTGCTCTACCATGGGTATGACAGTTAACACTGACAAAACAAAAGTTATGATTATCAAATCTAAGAAGGACACTTACGCTAATTTTATGTATGACAATAATAACTTGGAGGAAGTGTGTTCTTACAAGTACTTAGGAATTGATATTCATCACAAGCTCAACTGGAGCCATAACATTGAGAAAAGGATTAATGGGGGGTGGAAAGCTTATTTTGGTTTTAAAAATAATTGTAAAACAACAAACCTCGTAATGTGAGATAAAAAGAAGTTCCTCTTTAAAAATTTAGTCACTCCTGTTATCTTATATGGCTGTGAGGTTTGGGGTTGCAGCATGTCCAGAGAATCATGGAGAAATATTGAGCAAATCCAAAAGTGTTTATAACTTATAACCTGAAAATTAAAAGTAATACACCCTATCCTATTCTCCTTATAGAAGCAGTTATTTCAGCTATTGAGAGCCTAGCTATGATTAGGTTTTTGTTGTACAAGCACAAACTCAATAACATAGGAGATCATAGACTTCCTAAGCTAGCCTTAAATTCCAGCCAAAACCACCTAAGGCTCAATCGAGGGTGGCATAAAGACACAAGGGCCTGGTTAAACTATTGGGAGATCAATGAGAATGATGCTTTGCAAAACATAAATAACATTAAAGATATTGTTATTTCTAAGTTCAAAAAAGAAAAAATGTGGTTTGAGAAAGATTTAGCAGCTAAAAGAAAATTAAGTTATTATAAGAAGGTCATCAACCCCACCCTAAAAGATCAAAAGTATCTCTCTATTTTAACTAGCTCAAAGAAGAAAATTAATATAGCAAAGATTAGAACGAATTCTCATGAGCTCCATAGTGAAACAGGTCGTTGGGCAGTTCCTAAAACGCCATGGATGGAAAGGATCTGCCATATATGTGAGAATAGGAACATCGAGGATGAAAACCACTTCCTCTTAGAGTGCCCCGCATACAACCACATTAGATCTCAGTTTCACAATCTTTGTTACAATACTGACCTTCCTAGTCTTTTACAATGTCAAAACTATAGTGAGCTTGGGAGGCTTCTCTCCAAGCTTTTTGAGCATAGGGATAAAATCTTAAATCAAAATAAATAATTTGTTTTTTTAGGTCCGATCGACCAATGTTTGGTCTCGGTGGACATTAACCATCATCATCATCATCATCAATAATGATTGGTTTTTATTTATAGAAGAATTATAAGTAAACCAATTTTAATATAGATTTTATAAATTTATATCTATTACATAAAAGTTTTTTAGTTTCATTAAGAAGTCCCGATCAAGTCTTTAAAAAATTTAAAGAGAAATAAATGAATTTTTTGTTTCAATTTAAGAGCCTCGATCAAGGCTTTTTAAACAATTAAAGAGAAAACTGATTAATTTTTAATAAGTTTTTATAGATTGTTAATATTAATATTAAAAATATTTATATATCCAAATATAGAGAAAAAACTATCAAAAGGCACAAGTCTTTTTAATATTATTATAAAAAATTAGAAATTGGTTTTTTTTCTTTTAACTTTTAATGAAATGAAATTCGAACTTGGTAAGTTTGGGGAAGTCAAATATTCAGTCTGCAATGGACATAAACAATTTTGTAGACTGTTTTCATATCTTTATTTTAATTGTAAATTTTTTAATATTTCAGAAACAATAATATTGATAGAAATATTCCCAAATCTACCATTAAAATAAATTCAGGTTTCACATCATCAGACTTCTTATCACTCTAATTCATGATTATGCAGACCGCAGTCCTTAAAAATTATTCTGCGCAACTCTCCCTGGCGACCTTAATATGTTTTATAGGGACGTTGCAAGCCACCGTTCTCAGCTTAGCATTCGTACGTGATCCTTCCAAGTGGGCGTTGGGGTGGGACATCAACCTTCTAACTGCAGTCTACTCTGTACGTTTGGTTTTTTTTTTTTTTCTTCTTTTTTGGGATGCAGTCTGCATTTAATTCAGATTGGGAGATCATATGAAGGTAATTTATAGCGTACAGTAATTAATATTGCTGGGCGCAGGGGGTTGTGGCATCAGCGGTTGCATATTATGTGCAAGGTCTGTGCATGCGCGTAAAAGGACCTGTTTTTGCTACAGCATTCAATCCTTTGATTGTGATAATCGTAGCAGTTATGGGATCCATTATTCTTTCTGAGAACATTTATCTGGGCAGGTTTGTGATTTCTAATATTTTCTAAATTCTTTTGATTATCTGTTTTGAATGTAGATTTTAGAAATATTTCGAAATTTGATAAACAAAAACAAGATTTGTTGTTTAATCTCGCTTCTATTTATTAAATTTTCAGATATTCCAGAAATCTATCATCACAATTAGCTTTAACCTTACTTCTATCTATAATTATAAGCATGCCCGGAATTAATAGTAACTACAAATTGCATTATTTAAAATGCTAATTAATTTCAGTGATCCACTTCGTACAGTGTGTTGGGAGGAGTTTTGATCACAATTGGGCTATACGCTGCCCTGTGGGGAAAATCGAAGGATAGCGACATCTCAACGGATAAAAATTGCTCGAAGGTGCCTTACGCTATCCTGTTGGGAAAATTGAAGGATAGCGACATCTCAGCGGATAAAAATTGCTCGGAGGTGCCTTCCAATTCCCAAGTAGTGCAACCCAAAAATGAAAATAAGGCAGATGACATGGAATATGCCTCCAACCCGGCGGTGAATAAGGGATCTGTAGCTCCTGAAATCAATTTTATTCAACAGCGTACTGGGGATTACTGTTAATTTGTAATTAGCAAATAGAAGTTTTCATTTTGGCGTATGGTCGTGGAAATCAAAATAGGGATTTGAAATCAGTATTATTATGATGCATTCTAGAATTTGTAATTGTGTTTAAAGTTTTATGATATAGTTTAGTACGAGAGATATGTGTAATTTTTGAAATTGTTAATTTTTATTGATTTTTATTTTCAAAAAATATTATTAATAATAATCATTTTATGTAAATCAAATATTTCATATATAATATTGAATAATATGAGTATATTTAAAAATATATTTATATTAGCAATTGCACCACATGTTGCAATGGGAACGCCGTAAGGGAAGAGCGTAGGAAAGAGTAGAATAGAAAACCACATAATATAGGAGAGGACATTTTTAAAAAAGGGAAGAATGGAATCTGGCGAGAGCTAGAATAGTGACATGCTTTATGGTGGCAAGCTTATTTAGATTTCATCTCAACAAAAAGTGGAATGTTTCAATCTTGCAAAATGATAAGTTATATTTCTAAGAGCCTTTGACATACCATGGAAATCAAAACTCATTCATTTTAATAGGACTTACCTCCCAAATTTCATTGTCGAAATCTTCTTTGAGTGGGTACAGATTGCTTTATATAGTTCCTTCAAAT
The DNA here is from genome assembly GCA_000404065.3 of Pinus taeda. Classification (NCBI taxonomy): domain Eukaryota; kingdom Viridiplantae; phylum Streptophyta; class Pinopsida; order Pinales; family Pinaceae; genus Pinus; species Pinus taeda. The sequence goes on along the minus strand of APFE030917266.1, from coordinate 123,968 downwards.
AATATTCAGTCTTGTGGGATAATTCTTAGTTTGTATCTTAAATCATGGATTCCAATCTTTGAGATGTCAACTCCATCCATGAAAATTCTCCCTCCTCTGGGTTTTACAATAAGAATTAGTACTTGAAGTGTGAATTTGCCATTACCACCCCGTTTAATTATTCCAATCTTCTCTCCTCTAGGAAATTCACATGTGATACCTTTAAATACAAATCGCAAATGTGGTCCATATCAAACCTAATTGCATGTCCATGATAAAGTCAAATTTTTAGTAGCATAAGATTTGTCTTTATTATTAATATTTTAATTGGTTGCGTTGGGTATATTCTATTGAGCATACACCTATTCTTGAAGATGAGGTTTTTGATATACATGCCTTTAGACTTACTAACTAAAATTCCCATAGTTAATATGTCTATGATGAACATATCAAGATTTGGGACTAACTCCTCTTCAAATTTAGTATGCAAAAGTGAATTTGAATTTTGAGATTTAGTATTTTTAAAGAAACCCTTCTTTTCTAATTTTCCTTGTACATACTCATAAAAACTATAATTCATAAGCCACCTATGTCATTATTTCCAAGCCCTTCAAAATGTCACTTTTAGATTTTTTTGCTTTGAAACTTCTTTGGGGAGCCTTTACTCATGGGGTCATTCAAGTAGGTAACATTATTAATTCAAATATATATGCATTATTTTACTTTTCTTAAGAAAATTTACACATCAATATTGATTGACTTACTTCCATTTAGGAATTCTCCATACATGCCCTTATCTCGCTATCGAAAGTGGTCATCTTTAGTTATATTTCTTTAAGTGGTGTTTAGCATAACATATCTCTCTTGAGAATGTTGTACTTCCCTTTCTTTCCCCTTCTTATATGACCACCCTTAGTACTTGAAGTGTGAATTTGCCACTACCTGTCCGTTCAATTATCCCAATCTGCTCTCCTCTAGGAAATTCACATGTGATACCTTTAAATACAAATGGCAGATGTGGTCCATACCAAACCTAATTGCATGTCCATGATAAAGTCAAATTTTTAGTAGCATAAGATTTGTCTTTATTATTAATATTTTTATTGGTGGGGTTGGGTACATTCTATTGAGCATACACCTATTCTTGAAGATGAGGTTTTTGATATATATGCCTTTAGACTTACTAACTAAAATTCCCATATTTAATATGTCTATGATGAACATATAAAGATTTGGGACTAACTCCTCCTCTTCAAATTTAGTATGCAAAAGTGAATTTGAATTTTGAGATTTAGTATTTTTAAAGAAACCCTTCTTTTTTAATTTTCCTTGTACATACTCCTACAAACTATAATTCATAAGCCACCTATGTCATTATTTCCAAGCCCTTCAAAATGTCATTTTTAGATTTTTTTTGCTCTGAAACTTTTTCAAGGAGCCTTTACTCATGGGGTCATTCAAGTAGGTAACATTATTAATTCAAATATATATGCATTATTTTTCTTTTCTTAAGAAAATTTACACATCAATATTGATTGACTTACTTCCATTTAGGAATTCTCCATACATGCCCTTATCTCGCTATCGAAAGCGGTCCTCTTTAGTTATATTTCTTTAAGTGGTGTTTAGCATAACATATCTCCCTTGAGAATGTTGTATTTCCCTTTCTTTCCCCTTCTTATGTGATCACCCTTGCTTACATTTACTCATGGGGTCATTCAAGTAGGTAACATTATTAATTCAAATATATATGCATTATTTTTCTTTTCTTAAGAAAATTTACACATCAATATTGACTCACTTACTTCCATTTAGGAATTATCCTTACATGCCCTTATCTCGCTATCGAAAGTTGTCCTCTTCAGTTATATTTCTTTAAGTGGTGTTTAGCATAACATATCTCTCTTGAGAATGTTGTATTTCCCTTTCTTTCCCCTTCTTATATGACCACCCTTGCTTACGTAGATAAATTAACCCATCGATCTTTAGCATTTATCATCTACCTAGATATATAACTTTCCTTTCATTTGTTCCCTAGCATTGTGACCCTTCTATGTTTTGATGCCCATGCCATTCAATCATCCATATGATTAGGATTTTATTAGGTCTACAGCCTAAGGTTGAGCCTCATGCATGGCATTCGATCATCCACATGATTAGAAGTTTATTCGGTCTACATCCTAGGGTTTAGCATCATGCATCACTTCTCACTGTGTTCATAGCCTTAACGCATAGACTCCCACACTATTGGCCAATATTTGTTGGATTATCACATAAACTTAGTTAAAAGAGGAGGCTTTTTCTTAGGAAAGAAAAATCGATGGATTTTTATTATATTGAAAAACCAATACATAATTCGATGTTCAAAATATTCAAAATATCCCTTCTCAAATGTTTCCATGTTCGACATTCTAAGTATATACAAATACTGACTGCTACAGCATTCAAGAGATACAAACTATCAAAACTGTATATCTAAAGCCATATAGATAGCATATAATGGGCCAAAGTATCCATGTGCACCCGGAAAAAATAGAGAAACCGCAACGCCAACCACCAATCAGTCCTACAAGTCATACCATGGGATAGGTAGATATTAGTAATAACAAAGGAAATAGTTGCATGCAGAGATTAAAATAGTAAAACCCAATGCAAATTTTTAATTAAGTGTTATTGGAGAAAATAATCGATCTCCTCTTCCACTTACATTTGTTCTTGCTAGGGTGACAGTTAAAATACTACATAAAAAATGGAGAATTGCCAGCATAAAGATTGGGTCAGTGGAAGTTGTTGTTATAATTCCTAAGGTCGAACAATCATAGTTTTTAAGTAGTGTTAACATGCGATGAAACCTATATTGAATTGACTTGGTGCTTGTCTCTTCAAGGTCACATAATATAGGAGAGGAAATTGTTAAAAAACAGAAGAACGGAATCTGGTGAGAGCTAGAATAGTGACATGCTTTCTTGTGGCAAGCTTATTTAGATTTCATCTCAACAAAAAGTGAAATGTTTCGATCTTGCAAAATGATAAGTTATATTTCTAAGAGCCTCTGACATACCATGGAAATCAAAACTCATTCATTTTAATAGGTATTACCTCCCAAATTTCACTGTTGAAATCTTCTTTGAGTGGGGAAAGATTGCTTTATATAGTTCCTTCAAATAATATTCAGTCTTGTGGGATAATTCTTAGTTTGTATCTTAAATCATGTAGTCCAATCTTTGAGATGTCAACTCCATCCATGAAAATTCTCCCTCTTGTGGGTTCTACAATAAGAATTGGTACTTGAAGTGTGAATTTGCCACTACCAGTCCATTCACTTATCCCAATCTTCTCTCCTCTAGGAAATTCACATGCGATACCTTTAAATACAAATGGCATATGTGGTACATGTCAAACCTAATTGCATGTCCATGATAAAATCAAATTTTTAGTAGCATAAGATTTGTCTTTATTATTAATATTTTAATTGGTGGAGTTGGGTACATTCTATTGAGCATAGACCTATTCTTGAAGATGAGGTTTTTGATATACATGCCTTTAGACTTACTAACTAAAATTCTCATAGTTAATATGTCTATGATGAACATATAAAGATTTGGGACTACCTCCTCTTCAAAGTTAGTATGCAAAAGTGAATTTGAATTTTGAGATTTAGTAGTTTTAAAGAAACCCTTCTTTTTTAATTTTCTTTGTACATACTCATACAAACTATAATTCATAAGCCACCTATGTCATTATTTCCAAGCCCTTCAAAATGTCACTTTTAGATTTTTTTTGCTTTGAAACTTCTTTGGGGAGCCTTTACTCATGGGGTCATTCAAGTAGGTAACATTATTAATTCAAATATATAGGCATTATTTTTCTTTTCTTAAGGAAATTTACACATCAATATTGATTGACTTACTTCCATTTAGGAATTCTCCATACATGCCCTTATCTCGCTATCAAAAGTGGTCCTCTTCAATTATATTTCTTTAAGTGGTGTTTAGCATAACATATCTCTCTTGAGAATGTTGTATTTCCCTTTCTTTCCCCTTCTTATAGGTAAATTAACCCATCGATCTTTAGCATTTATCATCTACCTAGACATACAACCTTCCTTTCATTAGTTCCCTAGCATGGTGACCCTTCTATGTTTTGATGCCCATGCCATTCAATCATCCATATGATTAGGAGTTTATTAAGTCTACAGCCTAGGGTTGAGCCTCATGCATGTCATTCGATCTTCCACATGATTAGAAGTTTATTCAATCTACATGATAGGGTTTAGCATCATGCATCCATGCACGTCATTCGATCTTCCACATGATTAGAAGTTTATTCAATCTACATCATAGGGTTTAGCATCATGCATCACTTCTCGATGTGTTTATAGTCATAACCCATAGACTCCCACACTATTGGCCAATAATTGTTGGATTATCACATAACCTTAGTTAGAAAAGGAGGCTTTTTTCTTAGGAAAGAAAAACCAATAGATTTTTTATTATATTGAAAAACCAATACATAATTCAATGTTCAAAATATTCAAAATATCCCTTTTCAAATGTCTCCATGTTCGACATTCTAAGTATATACATTCTAAGTATATACAAATACTAACTGCTACAGTATTCAAGAGATACAAATTATCAAAACTGTATATGGCTTTCGAGAGATACAAACTATCAAAACTAGTATATCTAAAGCCATATAGAGAGCATATAATGGGCCAGAGTATCCATGTGCACCGAGTATCCATGTGCACCCAGCAAAAACAGCGAATCCCCAACTCTAACCACCGATCAGTCCTGCAAGTCATACCATGAGATAGGTAGATATCAGTAATAACAGAGGAAATAATTGCATGCAGAGATTAAAAAAGTAAAACCCAAAGCAAATTTTTAGTTAGGTGTTATCGGAGGAAATAATCGATCTCCTCTTCCACTTACCTTTGTTCTTGCTAGGGCGACAGTTAAAATACTACATAAAATTCCACTTACCTTTGTTCTTGCTAAGGCGACAGTTAAAATACTACATAAAAATGGAAAACTGCCAGCCTAAAGATTGGGTCAGCTGCTGTTATAATTCCCATTGCAGTTTAAATCTTTAGAAATGGCACTCAACATTCGTTTTCCTAAGGTCGAATAGTCATAGTTTTTAAGTAATGTTAACATGCGATGAAACCTATATTGAATTGACTTGGTGTTTGTCTCTTAAAGGTTTGGTTTTGACAATGAGATAAAGAGGGTACTCTTCCTGTAATAATCGTGGTGTGTGATTTGCTGATCCGTGGGTCTACAGCCATGGGGAGGCAAAGAAAGAGAAGCAGAGAAAAAGAAGAAGGAATGTGGAAGGATCAGGATTGGGGATGAAGTGTATGGGGACTATAATACGGAGAGTGTTGTTGTTGCCCCATTGTTCTTAATGCTTGTTATATGTCTTTGGGTTATGACAACCCTATTGTTCTTCATCTCTGTTTTTCAAACCACAAGTTGAATGTATGTTGTGTTTCTGTCACGCGTTTCCCAGATCAAGCAACTTTGTTTGATGATGACAAGTTTAATTTTGGTGGCCATGAGTTTCAAGGTCTCAGGGTGGCTAATCATGGCTTGAATGTTGCATCACAATTGCTAAATGAGTCTGTTAATGGGCATGGAATAGTGGCTCTGAAACGGGAGAGACCAACTACCCATATTGAGATTTCATCGCAGGAGAAATTTGAAAATGGATCTAGTGAATGGGCCATAACGGGAAACAAGAAAACTAATGCAAATAACACTACATTTTTTCTGGATGCAATGAAAATGCAAATGGAGGCCTTTAGGTCTGCTTCAATGCCTGAAGGTATGAAGGATCCAAGCCAGAAACAATGCAAAGGAAGGAAAATATATGTATATGATCTGCCCAAAATATTCAATGCAAAACTGGTAGAACAACGCCACAGCATGATTCCATGGCTCAGTCTCTGTGATTATTTTACCAAAGGAGGAATGGAAAAACCCACTGAAAATTTTTATAAGCAGTGGTTTTAGACTCATCAATTATAAGCAGTGGTTTCAGACTCATCAATATGCGCTAGTGCTCATATTCCATTCTAGAATCTCTAGGCATGTTAATTTTAAGCGTGCCTTTCTTTCATTTTTGGAAAACTCATCTTATACTTCATCAACAAAGAATACATCAAGAATTATATATCATGGAGCAGATGCTTGAGCTGACAGGTTACCCTTACGTACATAGACAAGGAGTAATATTCTATCATCTCTGACACCAATTGCAACAAAATCTTTATCTACATATTTCCTGAAAATACTATTCCTCAACGAAATCTGGACAGCCAATTATGAATGAGTCTTAGGCCCGATGGTCTCTGTATTGTGATTTTTAGCAATAGGATGTTCATGAGAAGGCAATCAGTACATGGAGAGATGGTACAAATTACAATAGGATTCAGCTTGTTGTGCAGTATTTTCAATGTGTGTCTGGCTTCACACAGCCTGAGATAATAAAAGGCTTGAAGAAGCCAGTGAAAACAGATTCTCCATTTGGTTGGCTTTCGGTGTTTCTGAGAATGGGGAGTCACCCTTTTAATGCGGTTATTGCTCATAGAAATTTTAAGCCCATTTGAATATGCGAATTGGGCTACTTTGATTTCATTGGAATTGGGCTTCTTTGCTCAGGTGACGGCCTAGTCGGGAGCTCTGCCAAGTAATCATAAAAGAGAGAGATCCACCCCATGGGTGCATGGTCAAAATTCCAATATCACTGTTTTTCCCCATACCTGCAACACAAATCACAAAACATTCCCAACAAAATTGTGATCATAGAGCAAGCCAAACATAATTAGTCTTTTATGTTCTTGTAAACATCTAGTTGGATCATTGAAAAATAATTGCAATTAACATACGAAACGTGACAAATCATTTAGGGTACAAAAAACCAGACCGGGTGAGAGCATTGAAGTGCGCAGAGCATAAGTTCGACTCTTCCAACACATTCGTAGCTTGAATATACTCCAGTCATCTCTGTAATCACCTGCTATCAGCAATGCATTTCACTTAGTGAGAAAAAGGGATCCCATATTTTTAATTAACGCCTCCTCATCTATTGTTTTACATCAACAAATATAGGTCCCATTAAGATTGCCACCGTCGTAATAGCTGCAATATTCATTAAATCCCAACATGTTATTAGCATCAGTAATGTTCATGCCCTTAAATCCAGTCTTATAGACCCAAAAGAACTAGTGCTGGAGACTTTACAGATTACCACTTGAATTGGTTTATCCAAATTGGATGGATTAAGAAACTCAGTGACCCCAAATTGTTTAGCTGTTAGGAAAGAAAATGGCAGCTATTAATTTCAGAACAGCCATACCCATGTGCAAAAGTTAAAGGGAATCAGCCCAAAGCATTCTGGTTTATATACACTCTAGTAATAGAGGTTATTGGTGTGTATGGTTTCCAACCCACATATTTCTTCCTTTAGTGGGTCGATGTCAATTCCAAGGATCCTGGAAGCTCCAGCTATTCGAGCCCCTTCTGTAACCTGAACAACGCAGGATTCACTAGTAGACAGCAATTAGAAAGACACAGAATGCAAACTACTCTCTGCGGCACAAGAGCAAATTTTTACGTAAATATGTGTATGTATAGTTGCTGCTTGAGATATTCAGGAAAACTTACAGCCAAGCCAACGGTGCCCAATCCAAAGGTTTCTACTGAATCACCAGGCTTCACCTTCCCAGTGTTCCAGGAAGCTCCTAAACCTGAAATGAAAAACTAGGCCCCATTTTATGATGCATCGACCATTTTACTTTTCTGTATTTTTGCAGGGCAAGGATCTCAGATCTAGGTGTATTTTAGTGGAGAATGTATGATTATACTACCTGCCGAAACTTCGCATACAAGCAAACAGATCTTTCTCAATGGAGCTTCAGGATTATAATATACAGTAATGATTAGACATTTACTGAAACGGAAAATCAAATTAAGTTAGACAAATGGTGAAAATAAAGTTTAAAAAATTTAAGGCTGGAGTGTTTGAAGCTACAAATGAAAAATTGTTAACAAATAAAGAAAATAGGCTAGAAATCACTGTTTTGTTCAAAGCAAAACATGTTTTCTTACCGTGAAAGGTGAACACAGCCCATTAAATTACCTCTCCCCTCCTTTCCCTTATTTCTTTGCAGCCTTGTTATCATTAGCCATTAGCCAGCCGCGTTAGAGCTTAGTCCAAAGAATAAACAAAAAAGAGAGGACATGCACCAGCTGCACCACCGGAGGCGGGGTTTCCAGAAAACCATTTCGAATAACCATCCTTGTCTTTCTTGAAATTAAAGAGTCTCTTGAAATAATCCTTGAATGCAAAGTTCAAAGCCCGAGTGGGAAAACAACGAATAACATTCACAGTGTTTCCTCTTCATAACACAATGATACCTTCATTCTTCATTGTCTTAGCAAAACAATCCCCAATCCCTTTGTATGGTTTAGCAAGATGTTCAGACTTCAACATTTCATCCTGGTTTTGTATCAATAATTTGACACCCTCAATAGGGGGAAACGGTATTTTTGGATACTTTCCGCCCATGAAAAGTCAATCAAGTCAATCATGAAACCAGTGAAACATTTCTATGCAAGCGCTACAATAAAGACAGATGAATGGTCAGGAGCCAAAGCTACATTGCTGGCACCAGAAGAATGCAAAAATGCACTCTGCAAGCCACCATAACTCCGGACAAGGCCCTGCAACAACGGTTTCAGAAACCCTAGCAAATGGCGCTGGAATAAAGACAGATGAATAGTCCGGAGCCAAAGCTACATTGCTGGTAAGAGAAGCATGCAAAAATGCACTTTACAAGCCACCATAACTCTGGACAGGGGCCTGCAACGACTGTTTCAGAAACCCAAGCAAATGGAAAGTGAAGCGCACCTTACTGGACGGTTCAGATGCTATCTATCCTATTCACTTGAAACTGTACACCGTGATGGAGGTTCAATCGCCGGCAGACTGCTATCTATGCTATTCAGTTGAAACTGTAAACCGTGATGGAGGTTCAATCGGATGGCAGACGATGGTTCAATCGTCTAACAATTCATCCGACGGTTCAGAGCGGTACACCGTGTTAATTGGGCAATTCTGTTCAAAAGGGAACGCCTTACGGCGTAATTAATTTTAATGTGAAAATATGACTTTTAAACAAAATATTGTGTTAAAACAAAATATTTCCATACCATGTATATATTAAAACATTTCATGTAATTTAACTATTTTAAATTTTGATAATTTTTTTTAAGACAAATTTGTTTTAAGTAAACAAAAAATTGAGCAGGATTTTGAATTTAAGTATATTTAAATTTAATAAATCTATACTCTCAAAAATATTTTCTTTTATTTATCCTTCCTATAAAGTTATCCCCAAGATCAGCATTCTAGGCAAGGGTTAACCAACCTGCCATAGGGTATTAAATGCCCTAGTATATGCATGCTGTATAACAATATAACACACTGCCTTTATTTTCAATTTATGTAGCCACCAAGGCAGTGTATTATATTGTTATACAGCGTGCATGTACCAGGGCATTTAATACCCTATAACAGACTGATTAGCCCTTGCCAGCATTCCAAGCTAAAGTAGATGATTTTTGGAGATTCATATGACGTTATCCCAACAATCCCCTCGTTTAAAGCCAAATTCGCTCTAATTTGAGAAAAAAATACGATAGTTCGACAATTTGGTTCGTATATATTCAGTTCGGTTTACTGGAAAATTCTCACATATATTTGACACATGGGACTAATTCTGACTTATCCATTGTGCTTATATCTTATAATTTTCCATATGAATTATATGTAGCGGAGGAGAAAATGTTTTTTTGATCATTCCTTTTTATGTGACTTTGAACCTTATATATGGCAATGGTTTCCATATATATATATTACTGTACAATTTTTCTTTTATAAATATGATACAAATATATAGCTTTTTGTGCGGGAAAAATCGTCTGCATGAAATAATCGTAATAAGTCCAGAAACTTTCTATTCTTTTTGTTTTTCAATTTTAATGTTACCTTTTAAGTGTTTAGAAATTTAAAGCAAAAAAATGAATTTTGAGCTTTGAAGTCCGCCAATGGGATGTCTAAACATTAAATTTAGAGAAATTTTATATAAATATTTAATATTAATATGTATTAATGGTTAAATGAATTTAGTAAATTTAAATTTAAAGAAAAGATTTTAAATTAAAGTTTTGAATTTTGAAAATAAAATAAATTTTGGAAAGAAGAATTTTATATATATTTTTAATATTTAACTTTTAAATATGTGATGATGATGATGGTGGTGGTTAACATCCACTGAGAATAAACTGGCCTATCGGGCCTATATTTTTCTTAGTTCTTAATTATGTGGCTTTTTATTTTTCTTGGTGAGATTGGTGTTATAGTTTTCTTTTCTTCTCTACAGTCTTCCAACTTCTTTGATCTTGCATCTCCTTCATCTCTTTTGGTTCTTGGACATTGGTGTCTTAGCTTCTGTTGTGTTCATCCTTTTGAAGATAGCAAGAGAAGAAGTTTGGTCTGGGAGATCTACTTTGCTGTTAAATGAAGATTTATTTAGTGTGGTATTTGAATCTTCATAACTTGAGGGGTTGTCGAGTTCACTTTTTACCGTTGGGTGGGGCTTTCCCCCCACTTGTCTTAAGAGTTGTTTCTTTCTTGCCTGATTTCTTGTGATTCAAGGTTTTCTGGAGAGTATTCTTCCTTGATGACAATGTAATGTTCTTTTTGTGCTCCTTCCCACCATGTAGATCTGTGGTGATTATTTCTAGTAGAATTTTTCTGGGAGAATTTTTGGCAATATTTGGCTAGATGGCCCATCTCAAAGCAGGATCGACATTTGAAGATGACACTTTCATAATCGAGTTTCTAGCTCCACACATAGTTTTTACTTGTTAGATTTATTTCAGCTGGGAATCCGATGCTGAAGCCCATTTCCACAAAGATGCGTGCATAGGTGGTTCTGGCATATTGCTCTGTTTTTGGCCACCTGCAGTAAAATTTCCCAATTGCATTTCCAATGGCTTTTAGCGAGGAGAAACTCCATAGATGCAAGGGTAGGTATGGCAATCTCACCCAAACTAGTGTTGAGGTTATGACTGTTGTTGAGGAATCGAATGATGGGTTCCATGGCTTCATGAATAGGCTTGAGTTTTCCAGAAAACAAGGGTCGGAATATAGAATACATTGTCTGCTTTTAGGGTTTTCAAAATCTACTATAAAGAAACCCCTAACACAGGCGTAGATATTAATTTCATCAGAAATGATAGCCTTCCACACCTCCAAGATCCAACTCTAGATAGTTGTCAGCTGCGACCAAAAACCATTGAATCAGCAGATTAGGGCACTTTCATAAAACTTCAAAGACTCATCGAGTGAGGCCTAGACCACCTAGACAATGGGCGTTGGGGCTTCACTGATGATATGGGGAGGAGCTTGGCCCCCAGAGGCAGACAGAACTGAGCCAACAACTATCTTCGTGAAGGTGGGAGTCATTTGGATCTTGATGATTCCCAAGCTTATGTATGCCCTTGCGGAAGAATGAAAAAGCCCTGCAAAAGAATGCAAACCTGGAATAAAATGTGACACCTAACTGTGGATCTGTAGTAACAAGATCATGAGAAAAGGGCTTCAACCCCAGTAGAGGCTGATCAGATCAACGGAATCCTACAAGGATCGTATCCTCACACAGGCATCTAAGAAATGGCCTCAGATCACATTAATGAGAACCTGGAACAAAATGTGACACCCAACTGCGGATCTGTAGTAACAAGATTGGGAGACAAGGGCTTCAACCCCAGCAGAGACCGATCAGATTAGCAGAATCCTACAAGGATCATAACCTTGCACAGGCATCCAAGAAATGGCCTCAAATCGTAAGAATGCGAACCTGGAATAAAATGTGACACCCAACTGTGGATTTGCAGTAACCAGATCAGGAGAAAAGGGCTTCAACCCTAGCAAAGACCGATCAGACCAGTGGACGAATGCGAACCTCACCTGAGGAATGCGAACCTGAGAGAGGTGCCGATCAGGTTAGTAGAAGAGCCAGCGGAAGAATGTATTAGTTGTTAAATAAATTTAGATAGATTTTAAATTTAGGAAAAGGTTTTAAATCAAATTTTTGAGTTTTGAAAATTTGTATATTTTGGAAAGAAGAGTTAAATGTAGTTTTTTTGGTTATCGGTGAATTGTCATTTTAAAAATATTTGTATTTGTCAGAATTGATAAAAATTATTTAAATTTAAAATTAATAGAAAGAAAATGAACAATTTTTTTTATTGTGATAAAAATAAAACTATATATTTCTAAATATTTATGTAAATAGAAGGAACTCTCATGAGCTCCACAGTGAAACTGGTCATTGGGCAGTTCCTAAAACACCATCGATGGAAAGGATCTCTATAGAAAATGTGTGTAGGTTAACCCGATAATGCAATATAAATCAAAGCAGAATACTATAACCTACTTCTACTATCAATTTGCGGAAGCTTAAAGATCGAGCTAAACAATATAACCAGAAGAAGAAGAATCATGGCACAATACACATGGAAATAATTTGGGGAAAGCCTCAGCTAAAAACCCCACACTATTGTATTATCATACATGGCAAAAATACATAGGAATTATACAAAGCCTTAGCTCTCACAGCTAGCCAACTCTCAGTACAATCCTCACGGATGCTCACAGGAAATCTTGGCTTCTCTCTAGCCTTCCTCTCCACCCTCCAAGCTCCTATTTCTTTGCATTGTTCCTTGTAGATTATTCTCTTGTTACCAAGTGGATGTTCTCCTCCAAAACTGAGCGATCCTCAAGGATTAGATCTTTAACTGCATGCATAAGTTCTCTCCATGAGAAAGCACATGCAACTGATAGTACATTGTTCTTGACGTTAATCTCAACTGGGTCTTTCTCATAATAGACATGCATGAGTTTCTGATGAAGGAATCTTTAGTTAACTGGAGTAGCACTAGTTGAGTGCATGCATGCATTAATTGATTGTTAACTCTCTATTAGTTGCTCAAATAGTTTGGAACTAATTTAACTGGACTTAACTCAGTAAATTGAGTTAACTAATTACAACTCAAATATAACTCAATCTTATCTCCTTAATTTAAATGATAATTCTTGCATGACTTCAGAAAGACTTCTAACTTGAATTTCTCCAACTAATTAATTTAAAATAAATTAATTAATTATTTCCAAGTAGTTGTTAAGACTAAATTCGATTTTAATTCACAATTTAATTCAAGGACAAATTAAATTGGAATATTCTTGTTGCATATTTCAACACTCCCTCTCGACAAGAAAGGGATTATCTGCCACCCTGATCTTGTCTCTATGGGACTCGAATTTACACTTTTACAATGCCTTTTTCAAAATGTCAGCATGTTTCTCCTCTGCCGAAATATACTGCAACAACATGATCCTCTCGACCTATGAAAATCCATGGGAAACAAATCTTGCAATATGCTTCTCCACACTACCATCAACAGCTTTCTTTACCTTGTAAAGCCAACGGGAACTCACTACTGACTTGTTCTTTGGTCTCAAAACCATGTCCCAAACACTGTTACGAACTATGGAGTCATACTCCTCCACCATAGCATCAACTCAAATCGGTAGCTGCACTGCTTCCACAAAGGAAGATGGCTTGGTCTCAACACATTCCCCAGCAAGGGCCATCTATCTAGTGTACCTTTGAAGCGACCTCCTCTGTTTGTGCTGAGAAGATGGTGCTCCCACATTCTCTCTCGCATCCTTCAACAATCTGTCATCTTCTCTTGTGTGCTTCCATCCATCTCTGGAAGACTCTACTTGAGTGGATGTCTCCACTCCTGGAATCTCTGCATGTCGTTGCTCCACATCAGTGTGAGGCTCCTCCTCCTTAGGAACCAACAGTTCGTCCATAACCTGTAGCTGGAGTTTCCTCTCAAGGAAAACTCGCATGGCCTTTTGCTCATCAAACTTGAGATCTCTGAAAACTATAGTGCTCCAACTAGTAGGCAAGTACACCCGATAGTTGTGAGGTGTATCAGTGTACCCAAAAAATATTCCCAACCTTGTTTTCAGCTCAATCTTTTTCCATGCATCCTTTATCACATGGAAATATACCAATGAGCCAAATATCTTGAACTGACCCACATCTAGTCTCTTACCAGAGAAAGCTTCCTCTGGTGTCTTCATCCCAAGTATGTGATGCAAAATTCTATTTTGCAAATAGGCCGTTGTGTTGCATGCCTTAACCCACAAGTGAAGTGGTAAGCCTTGGTCATGCAGCATTTCCCGTGCTGCCCCTACAATAGTTGTGTTCTCCCTCTTGGCCACCCCATTTTGTCGTGACTTATGAGGTGTCGTAAACTCTTGTTTAATTCCTTCCACTGCATAGAAGTCCTTAAACTCTTGAGAGACATATTCTCCACCATTGTTGCTTCTTAAGGCCTTGATCTTCTTCCCTGACTCTTTCTCAACCAAAGCTTTGAACTCACAAAACTTTGTGAAAGTTTGGACCTTCTTCTACATGAAATAAATCCAACATTTATGAGAATAGTCATCAATGAAAATCACATAATAACTTTGCTTCAGTGTGGATGCCGTTGAGAATGAGCCACACAAATCAATATGAGCTCACTGTCCCGTTCATGAAAGGAAGATGTGTGTACTTTCCCAAGGTACAACCTTTGCATGTGTCAACTTGCTCAAGTTTACCTTTGGGAAGTCCTGTAGATATCTGTTGCATTATGTTCAAAGTCCCATGATGCAAATGGCCCAACCGCCTATGACACAACTCACCAATGTCTTGGCTTTGCACCAATTCTGCTTTCATACTCAATGCTGCACAATCATCTACCTCTAGTTTATATAAATTCTTCACCCGAATCCCTATCCTCTTAGTCTAACATGTTTCTATGTGTCTTAGGAACGCCTTTCCTTTAATGAAGACAGCATCATAACCTTTGTCCTCCAACATCGCGACCAATACCAAGTTCTTCTTCAGTCCAGGCACATACATCACAACTGTCAAGGTGAGAGGAGCTTCATGCTCCCTCTCAAAAGCAACCATGAGCTTCTTGAGTTCTTTCTCCTCCAAGGCACTGAATAAATTTTCATCACCGGTAATGTGGAATGAGGCTCCACTGTCAAGATACCAGACACAACCCATCATCGATGACACCGTGCATGCGATGAGGGTAAAGTCCATTTCGAGCTGAGAGGCTAATGCCTCACCTTCCAATCCTTCCAAGGATCCCTTCTTGGACTTCTTTGATGGAAAATTAGTCGCTTAATATCCCATCTTGTGACAATTAAAGCACCTTACTTTAAACATGTCACCCTTCTTCACTCCATGAGAAGAATTCGATTTGAAATGGGAAGCCTTCCCCTTCCCTTTCCTTCCCTTACTTGCTAAGGCCGAATTTTCTTCATCATCATTCTTGGATGAAGAACCATCTCGTGTGCTCCTCTTGATCTCCTCTTGCATAAGATCCAACCACATTC
>APFE030917266.1:51955-88406 GCA_000404065.3 Pinus taeda | reverse complement strand
GCCTATACGTATTTTAACCAAAGTTTAATACTGACAATGTCATTCACTGAAATTTTAACCAAAGTTTTTCTTTGAAAAATATTTTACCTCTTATTATAGCCTTCACGTGGCCCGATATGGAAATATTGTGGTAACTTTTTTATATACAAAGTTTTCTGGCACCCTACATTCTAATTACAAAGTTTTTTTATGTCCCAAAAGAATTATGTTGCACTTCATTTTATATCCAAAGTTTCATTATAATTATATCTGGCTCATGGTGCATCTTCCATCGTTCACCATATGTTCGCCATGGTTTTTCACGCACCATTTTTCATGGAAACTGTCTATAAGGCTCGAAGGAGAAATGGTCAGGGTACAACACCCTACCTTTGCTCAAGGGAAAAAGAATCCAGAGGCACAAAGCTGCAATCTTGCAGAAAAACTTGCGAGAGGCGCAAAGCTGCATTCTTGTAGAAAGCAATATTTGTAAGAAATGTAAGAAATATATGTAATAGCTACCACAAAATATATGGAAAAAGGTTGCAATTTTGTAGAATACAATAGCTACATGAAGCTGCCACAAAAAAGAAGAGGTTAGATAGAAGCTGCAATTTTAGAGAAAAAAGAGCTAGAATTTCTGGGTAATTTGACAAATTTGAGAATTTCATTTTAAGTAATTGTTATACTTCTACCTAAAACTGTATTTTCTACAATAATATTGAATTTTCATGAAAATTTTCTCTAGAGATTTCTAAATTTGAGATTAGATATTTTGCTCATATTTGCAATTTGATAAACTTTCCAGGAAGCCAATAACATTAAAAGCAAGTTCATACTTGCAGAAAAAAGTTGAAACTTGTAGAAAACAATCACAAATTAATGATGGGGAGATGGATTTTGGAGATTCAGGGCAGATGGAATTGCATTTAGTTCCGGTTTTAAAATTTTTCCTTACCTTGGAGCATCCTTTCTAGTTGTTGTAGCACTTCAAGGGATTGAAGACCACAGATATAACCACCGCATTCCCCCATTATTTTTCTTTGCACTACTCTCTGCAATAACAAGAAAGCTATGGAAACTGTCAACACGGTAGCAGTCGATGCCATAATGAAGCCGGTCATGCAATTGTTGAAGGATGTTATTATAATGAATAATAGTTGTCAGATTCTTCAAATTGGCTTAAGATGTATGGAAAGCCTTCTGCAAGATATCGGAGTCTTCATATGAAATCAATAGAAAGAGCCTCTACAGATGAAGATTTGGTTGCAATTTCTGCAAGATTCACTTACAGAGACAAAAAGCCTAATCCATCAGTGGGGACAACGCCAAAGGTGTCTCAACTGTGTTGTGTGCAAGCCAAGGAGACTGTCCGAACAAATAGGAGCATGGAAAGATTTTTTTAATCATCTTTTGCAACGTTTTGCAAGTGACTGGTATGACCAACTTGGTTTTTCAAGCAAGGCCATCATCACCCATCTGGTCGGCCAGGTTATCAAACTGTTGGAAGGGGTTATTAACAAGGAGGATAACTGTTAGATTCTGAAAACTGACTTGAGGCGTATGGAGAGTCTTCTACAGGATATTACCACCCTGTTTCAAGATGAACCAGATATTACCACACTTTTCCAAAATCAAAAGAGAGATCCCTTGAAAATTGTGAAGAACTGTTTACAATCGCTGCAAAATTCTCTTATCAAGGCAAAATCTCTACTTGATTTCTCTACATGAAGCCTTTGCTTTAATGGCCAACAATTCCTTGGCGAAGATTCCCAAAGGCATGGCGGAGGCATGCCACTGCATCACCCTCAGCTCCTCCTCACTGCAAATTGATCGAGTCGAATAATTTGTTGACCTCCCTGTTCCAGAACCAATGGTCTCCCTTCCAGGTTACCCTGTGACCTCCATTGCCCAAAATTTAGATTGGGTGAACGTCATATGCTTCGAGTATCATGACTCTTGCGACACTTCCGCCACCACAGCTCATGTGACACAACTTGTGGGACACTTCCGCCATCGCTGTCTGTCCCAAGAAAACCCTGTGCTGCGAAACCTGTTGAACAATGTGAGAACTTTCCAGAAAAAATTTGAAACAAGTGACACTCACAAGGATGCATGTGGAGTACGTGTATCACTTTCAATTAGAATTAAAAAGGCAATTAGAATAAAAAAAGTAATAATAAGATTTTTTAACCTCTGATTTAATGAATTATAAATTATACTTAAAACTATTTTCCACCACCTGTATATATTACATGTGGTTTTCAGCCTATGTGTTTAAGTAATTTCTCTGTATTACTGTATGTGTTTGAATAAACGATTACTACTCCTTACAGTTTGCTTGACTAAAATTCATAATTATTTCATAGTATTAATTTAGGTATCTATAACCAGTTTTTATTGACTACTGCACGGCTAAATGACCAGAAGGATTTTAAAAAGATAATAGGTGTAAAATCTGAGTACAAATACTAGCCTGTGTCTATACAACAAAACTTAAGTTGCCCTATTTTCCATTGCTTCTTTCTTTATCCCAAATTTCATTTACTCTGAGCATCCCTTTGTTGTCAGTTTCATTCTTGAGATTGACAAATTCTTCATTTAATAGTTTAGGTTCCTGTTGCCAATTATCCTCCCAAAACAAGCAAGGTTTCCACCTCTGATCTCCTAGAAATTGTGTTTTTGAACTATGGCTCTATTCTCCCAAGCTGTGTTCCCAATGTGGGAGCCTTTGATGAGCCCAAAAATCCTAACATAATCCCTTCTTGCCAATTTCTTGCATATTTCTATTTCCATACTTTGGCCCAAGGGGAAACCTATTCGTTTAGCCATCTCCACCATATTTTTTCCCACAAGACCTTGTCTAGGGTTTTAAGGTCATTGAGTCCCAAACCTCCATATATCTTTGGCCTACATATTTTATCCTAGGCTACCAAAGCCCATTTATTTTTCTCTTCCCCTTTGCCCCAAAGAAATCCCATTGGATATTTCTGATGTGTTGCATTACTCATTTAGGAGCTGGAAGGACTGATAGCATGAAGATGGGGACAGTTTGTAGGATAGCTTTTGTAAGCACTAGCCGACTTGCTATATTCAAAGACCTGTTAGTCCATTTCTAGATTTTGTCCTGTAGTTTATTAGTAACTAGCTCCCAAAATACCTTGCTTAGAGGTTTGTATGTTATAGGTACTCCCAAATATCTGGACGGTAGCATATCTCTTTGGAAGCTTGGACTTCTGGTGAGGTTTCTCTAAATAGCAATATCAGTATTAAAAAAGGGTTTTTTTTTTTATTTTCTTAAGCTTACTACTATCCCCGCAACCAAAGAAAATTCGTTCAGGATTTTTTTGAAGGCTTGAGCTTCCTTGACTGCGGGTATACCCTATAGCATGGTGTCATCCACAAATTGTTGATGGGTCAAGGCATCTCCATTTAAAGTGAGTTTGAGACCCTTGATTTTGCCTTATCCTTTGGCATATTTAATTGCATTGCCTAGCCCTTCCATCATGAGAATAAAGAGGAAGGGTGAGAGCAGATCTCCTTGTTTGAGACCTCTCGAGGGCTTAAAGGTCTTGGATGGTGAGCCATTTAGCAGGATTGAAAAACTTGTGGTGGTTACAAGGGCCGTTATCCATCTTATCCAGTTGTGATCAAAGCCATATGCTATCAGTACTTCCTTGATGTAAGCCCAACTTAGCTTATCATAAGCCTTTTCTAGGTCAAGCTGAATGATCATACCTTCCTGCTTATTGCTCCTAAGTGAGTGAACCACCTCGTGAGCTTGAATGATATTATTAAGAATTTCCGTGCCTTCCACATATCCCGTTTGCTCCTCAAATACAAGAGTTGGGAGCAGGGGCTTATGTCTATTCACAATTACTTTTGAAATAATTTTATACACCACATTGCATAACTCTATGGGTGTAAATTTGTCTAGTGCGATATCATTCTCCTGCTTTCGAATCAGGGCTATGAAAGAGGTGTTGAGTGCCTTTAGAATAGTTTTGTGTTTCCTTGAGTCCTCCAACACATTGAGGATATCTTGTTTGACTGTTTCCCAGCATGATTTGAAGAAGTCAACGTTGAAACCATCTGGACCTGGAGCTTTCCCATTTTGCATTTCTTTGATGACTTCGTTGGTTTCCTCTTCATTCAATGGTGTGTTAAAATTATAATTGTCTTCTCTTGTCACTAGCTTAGGAATCTCCTTTGTGAAGTCCTTGATAAATTGAGATCTGTCTATGAGACGCTTCTTGGCTAGGCCTTAGAAATGCTGAACCAGAATAGTTTCTATTTCTTGGTGTGCAGTGAACTATTTTTCTTGAGTATCTTTGATTTTTGAAATCCTGTTACGCGACCTATGATCCATGGTATATTTGTGAAAAATCCTTTGATTCCTTTCTCCTTTTAACCATTGTACCATCGATTTCTATTTCCAGAAAATCTCCTCTTGCTTGCATAGGCCTTCCCATTCTTGTTGAACATAATATGCTTGTTCCTTACTCTCCTCGGTGAAGCCCTTTAAAATGAAGGTTTGGTTAATTTCCTGTACTTCCCATTTTGCTACTTTTTTGGCTTCAAATGTATTTCCAAATTCATTATTGTTCCAATATTTAAGCCTTCGTTTGACGTGTTTCAATCTCTGATGCAGAAGGAACATTTTAGTACCCTAAACTTACGTATCTTCTATCGACCATCTTTCAATATTGTTGATGAAGTAAGGATAGGTATGCCAAATGTTTTCAAACCTGAAAGGTCTATTTCTTGGAGTTCCTATAAAGGAAACTTCAAGCTAAATAGGCCAGTGGTCCAAGCCTCCAAAAGGAAATATCATTGCTACTAGGTTATGGCATGTGGGGATGATGTCCTCCGAGATAAAGAATCTGTTAAGTTTAGAGGCCACTTGAGACGTTCCTACCCTCTTATTATTCTAGGTAAAAATGCCATTACCTATCTCTGTATCTACAAGCTTCATGTTGTTTATGAACCTCTGAAATGTTATAGAATCTCTACCTAGTGATCTGGTCCCACATTTTTTTTCCAATAGAGACATGATCATATTGAAATCTCCTCCTAGAATCTAGGGAATACCTGGATGTCTTCCTCTTAACTCCTCCAATGAGGTTAGAATTCTGAGTTTATCTTCCGGATTTTGTGGACCATAAACATTTGTGAGTAAATAAATTTCCTTGTCCCCCAAAGGTTGTATGACCACTGATAAATAGTTCCTTTATGCTTCAGCATCTAAGATACCAAGTTTCTGAGCATTCCAAAGTGTGAGAATTCCTCCTGCTACTTTGTTTTCTTTAACTTCTAGATATTCATATTTGATAAGCCATTTTCTATGTATCTATCTTATATTGTCTACTAAACATTTTGTTTCTTGGATGAAAATCATATCTGGTTTTCCTTCTTTCATTCTATTGCTAAGATTTCTTTGTTTCCTTTTACTTCCTAGACACCTAATATTCCATGTTGTGAGCTTCATTAAGAAATATTTGTAAATGAGTAACTAGTTAGGTCTTTCATCGTACCTGAATTGATCATGAGTTTTCCACACTCTATCAGCAACACATTTTGTTCTTTCCTACCACTTTTCCTGCCTGGATTCCTATGAGCTAGTCTCTATGTTGCCTTCATTACTTTAACCCCTTCGTTGTCTTGACTACCATGGTTTCTTTTGACCCCTGTATCTTTTTCCTAATTTCTCCATAGGAATAGTTGTTGCACACTATTAAACTCCTCTTGAGGTAGCGAATCCATTCCTTTGGTAGTTCCCTACTCTAGGAACTTTTCTAGATCTAGATGCTCCCGCTCTAGAATATCCTGCAATTCATGATCCTTTGTTCCCACCTCACTTGAGCCCATTTATTGGTCCTTGTCAACTTCCATAATGTTCAACAGATCCTCCATTTGTTGTTTGTTTTTAGGTAAACCCTCCATGCTATCTTCCTTTTCCTTCTCTGCATGGTTGTCCTCTAGTATTTGGTTCACTTTATCGTTCTCCTTTTCTTCTTCTAATACCTTGAACCTATTCTAACTAAACTTCTTTTCCTCATTGACTTTCTTCTCCCTCTTTCTATTTCCTTTACCTCTGCTCCCCACTTTGTTAAAGCTTTCAGTTTCTTTCCCTAAGGTTGCTCTAGTTCTGCTTTCCTTTTTTTTTTAAGGGACAATCTCTGAATAGATGCCCGTGTTGATGGCATTTGCGGCATCTGAAAGGAACATGCTCATAGTCCACCACTTGCACCCATTCTTCATCAAAAGCTTCTAGAATTATTTCATCTGGTAGAGCTCCAGAAAGGTCCATCTCTACGCATATACGGGAAAAGGAGCTGTACATTCCTTGCATTGTGGCCTCCGATATTTTTTAAAAATTCCCTAATTTATTTCCTATGGCTTTTAATGATTTTGGCTACCAATAATCTAGAGGTGGGAAATAGAGACTTACCCAAACCAAGACCAAAGTGAATGTCTCACACTCTAGGACAAAATTCATCACCCAAGGCCGCATATAGAGGCCTAAAACATCATAGAAGTAAGAACCTCCTTCAAACACCCTATCTTTATCCTCTATGTTTGTAAAAACTATAGTGAAGAAACCCTTGGAACCAAGGTGCAGATCTATATCCCCTTAGGTTTCCAATAATTCTTTATCCATGCTTTTAAAGCCTTCTCCGTTGGCCATAACCCCATGAATTTACAAATAACTGCATAAGTCGACATGTGTTCCCTATGCGCCTGTAGCACTAGATCACTTAACACCACTCGGGGTGTGATGGTTTCTTTAGGCTTACACGGTCCAGGCCGATTTCTGGTTTCAACATTCTTATTATCTTCTCCTATTTGCTTCTCTCGTCTGAATTCTTCTTGCCCCTGTGAGTTTCTCTTTTACTCTTTCCCTCTTCCTAAAACCCCAATTTCAGCCCCCAGTGGTTTCTTGAATCTATTAGAGATTGTCTGACTATAGGAGGGAGTGAAACTCCCCCCCTCTCGCCTCTCCATGGTACCCAACACTGATCTCCTACTACAAACCCTAGCTCTGCGAGTTTTCTACCAGTGCCTTATTATCATGGATATTTAAATTGCAAATGTTTTTTTTTAATATTACCCTGTGTTTAGATTGAAGTTCACATTATGTAACAATTTTCATTATCAAGTCATTAATTTTAAGTATTTTAAGTGAATTTTTGATTAAATATTAGGAAATTAACATATTTTCATATATATCTAAAAGTGTTATCAATTTTATGATATTGTAGGCCTACTTGCAGATTCTAGAAGGGTCCTACTTGGCCATCCAACCCCAAATTCGAATTTCAAATTCCAACTCATTAGGATTTGTGGAATAATTGTAGAAGATGTGGATCATTAACTATGAAAATCCAAAGGAGAAGAATCTTGGATGAGAGGATTTTGAGAGGATTTGTATCTTACATTTTTAGGAGATTGGTTGTAACGACAAGAGATAAATGTGGATTTAGGGGAGATCTAATGATATATATTAATTGAATAGTTACATTCAATTTTTGTATAAATAGGAGTGCACCCTTCATAAAAAGGGTTGTCAAGTTGTTAATTAATTACTAGTTAGTGTTAGTTGCTAGTTAGAGGTTCCAAGTTCCATACCTGTGGTTTGTAAAGTGAGGAGAGGGAATTATTATAATCTCTTGTAACTTCATATTTATTAAATACATACTACTACTTTGATCTTCAATATGTGATATTTGGTCGGTGTGCTTGCTGAGGAATGGAGGGCCGCCAACAGAAATAGTTTGCACGTATTTGTACATATTGGTAGCATAGTATAGTTTTATTATTTCTTTTCTTTTATGCAAGTGAGCCTTTTCCTTTCAGTAAGTGTGATTTACTTTCCAGTAGGTGTGATTTCAATTATGCAAGTGTGGTATGATTTCAATTCTTCAAGTGTGGTGTGATTTCATTTATGCAAGTGTGGTGTGATTTCCTTTATGCAAGTGTGATTTCAATTTCTTTATGTTTGGTTTGATTTTGTTTGGATTGGATTAATTTATTATTCTTTGTAATTAGTTTTAATTGGATTATATTAATCTAATCTAAAAGATAACTACCTAGTACATATAGTACAGGTATACCTCATCAGTTCTACGAACCCCGGATTGACAATTAATGACAGGGATTTAATTATCATTAAAAACCCAACACTAAATGAAAACATACTTGAAAAATCAACTTTTCAACTTGTGGACATACTATCATGCATACATGCATACACATGATAGTCAAAAAACATCATACCCTCTCTTCTTAGGCATACATGTATATTCAATGCACTTATTAACATTATTACTTTACAATAAACTACACACAATCTATCACATCACAAGGCTATTTTTTCATGCACAAAAGCCAAGTATGTTCCTTTCATCATAACTCCATATTAAATCCTAATTCATCATATGTTTTAAGAGATCCATTATTTTTTTTTTTATAAATTCAAAAAATATTAAAAAATATTAAATAAAAAAATACTTTTTGTATTCATGTTATTGAATAAAATATTTATCACATCATATGTGAAAATGCGTGAGAGGGGAATATGATGGACATATATAGCCTAGAATTTGCACCAAGACGTGGAAAGTGACGCCGATAGGAGAAGTGGGGAATACGGAAGCAGGGAAAAATTTAAGGGCTAGTATTCACAAGCAGGCTAATTTTCCATGTTTTTTCAAAAAAAAAGATTTGTCAATTTCCATTTTTTATAAAGGTGATTCACCCAAATTTTATAATATAAAATTATTTTACCTTAAAAATCATCAAAATTTTACAAAGCCTAAATAAATTCCTCATAAAATTGAATATTGTTACCAAAAGATGATCAAATATTTTATAATTTTCATGTCATGGACTAGAAAGATTCGTTAAGGTTTATAAACTTTAAGATAAATTTACATTCTTAAAATTCCCCCTCTATGGAAGTAAGTAAAACCAACATTTGAGTAAAATGGCATCAAATAAATCTAATTTGCATTTCTAAATGCAACACATAAAAAATGTTGACCAGTTGCTTAAAACTCAGATCCATGAATGTGGTACAAAATTCAAATATCTTTATGAAAGAATGTCCATGACGTCATGTAATACCAGAGCCATAACTCCATTCCTTGGACCTAGATCCAACAATATTCATCCACCAAAAATTGAATAGGTTTCAAATATGCAAATTATGGCATGCTCTTGCCTCAAAAAGACCTAAAAACTATATATGGTTGAAAATATTATTAGATTCATGCACATTCAACACAACATTTGGTAAAGTTCAAAGCTCCACATATAACAAATTAGTAGATTTTATACATAAGTAGCTCATGTATAGGGAATGGTTTCACATTCAAATATTCCATAAGATGTTCTTTTGGTGGAAATCTTCTAGGAAAAGGGTCTATCGTATATATTATCCTCTATAACATAGACAAAGCCATCTCTTCTAAGGAATGGGAAGCCATTGTTGTCGAAAGGAGGAAGGATAGCCTCGAGCTCTTTTAAATCTGACATGTGTTTGTTGTATCCTATGTCACCTTGTTCAATTTCCAATTCTAATTCAATGACCATGAAGTTAGACAAAAAATCGACAACAAAATTTTTTGGAATACAATTCCAGATTATCTCTCTCTCTCTCTCTCTCTCTATATATATAATATATTATATAATATATATATATCAATTGTAAACCTTAGTAAATGTTAATTATCATCAAACATCACTAATATATGTAGATGGATACAATTGTAATTCTAATTCTAGTTTAAACAAACAAAAAACATATATTAAATATTGCTCACTAACTAAAAAATGTAAAAAAGGAACTAAAACTACTTTTCTTTTGTGCTACATTATTTCCCTAATCATTCACTTTCATTAAAAGAAATTAAGGAAAAAATTAAAAGAGATAAGTATATACAAGAGAAAAAACCACCATAATAAATTAGATAGAAAAAAAAATTGAAATGAATGGGTAATACCAATAATTAAATAATATAAAAAGAAAAAAAAAAATATATAATTAATTCATTGAGATGTTTCTAAAAATCAAGAAAATGAAATTGATACATTAGAACGTCAAAGAAATAACAATAAAAAATAATAATAAAAATAAGATAAAATATATAAATATAAAACTTGATCAAAACGAACCAATGTGCATGGGTAGAATAGAAATATTGGAGTCGGTGAGAATTAAACAGGAGACATAGTTTTAACAACTCATATGCCCAACGGAGGCGGCAGAGCTGGCATCCATGGTGATCAGGGTTAACGGCGATCTGGAAAACTTGATCTCTGCACATGTAGGTCTCGGCACTCCCCAGGTCGACGCTTCGGACATACACAAGAAGTTGCAAAGAGCAAGGAATGAATCTGGAGGCCGAGGGGCTCTAATAAGGGACCTTAATACACATAAACTGTCACGACCCAATCCCCCTTTTGCTCATCCCCAACTGATATACTATGGCTACTGTAGAGAATGGGGCTCCTTGCGGAAATACCTCCACAATGCATGGACTCCCATGATAAAAACAGAGACAAAAGGATGGACGGAGGAGGTAAGGGTTTTAGGAGGAGAAAACTATGCCACTGATTTACTACAAACCAAAGCTCAGCTAGATTTAAACCCTAGCTATCGATCTGCTGCCCACAAGCAAGCCAAAGTTGTACGGCCGGATTGATCTGTGTGGGAATGGAACTAGACCGCATGGCCTGAAGTGCCCCTCTACCCTAAGAGGAAGGTGACCCTAGCAGAAGTGGCCACGGGCCTAGAGACCTGGACCCTCTAGCTAAACACAAATACTCTTGAAAGAGTGGATGGATCCCGGACAAACGACCCCAACCAGTTAGATCTGGAGAGACCAAGGCATAGACAAGATCCAAAACTAAATGATTCTTCTAGTTTGATTCAACAGAATGAAGCCCCAAAACGACCGACCCACACTACATGGATGCAGATCTGATACAGATCTTCATCAAATTGATAGGGGGCAAACATTTCTGCATGCGGCTAAGCAAGGGGATGAGCATCCATGTGTTAAAAAAGGAAATCCAGGGTCAAGTTGGAACCCCACCAAAACATCAAAACCTTATATATAGAGGACATAGTCTGCAGGACAGCCGAACTCTTCAGCACTACGACATCACCAAAGATTCAACAATTTTTCCAAATCTCTGACTGTGCGGCAGATGTAATGGAACCAACTCAAAAAATACAGGTTCCTTTCGGGATGTAGTGAAAGGAAAGGAAAAAATGAAAAATAAAGAAACACCACCACCAGAGTTACTAGGCCCCTACATTGTTGAACAAAAGCCGAAATCTCCAACGGTACAAGTATCTTTTCTAGAGGTAACTAATCTACACACAGATCTATCCAAAAATGCAGTTATTTGTAGATTTAATGCGTTCTGGCGAAAATCAGATGCTATGCACCAATGGATCTTTTCAACATGGACATCTAACTGTGAAATTTACCTATGCCCAAAAGGGTTTTTCATAGTTAGATTTAACACAAAACAAGAACAAGGTAGCATTATCAATCAGGGGCCTTGGTTCTGGGGCAGTGCTGGCCTCTTCACCACTCCCTGGTTTCTTGATTTTGATGTCAATACAATGAAACTCTCAATAATGCCTGTATGGGTAAGGCTACATGGTCTCCCTCTACATTTTTGGCACCACAAAGTTTTTACTACTGTTGGGAACTCCTTGGGGAAATTCCTAAAAATGGATGACGACAGAGCTATCAAGGGAATATTCACATTTTCCATAATATGTGTAGAAGTGGACCTGAGTCAGGGGCTGCCTGATCACATCGCTTTGAACTTCAATAATTCTCAGTGGATACAACCACTTGACTACGAGGACACAATGTTCTGATGTTGGGGTTGCATGCAAACATGGCACCTTCAATATGACTTCCCATTGGCTTGAAAGGACCCCAAGAGAACGAAGAAACAACAAAAAATCCTAAAGGGTGGAAGCACACCGACCCATTGGAAGAAGATACATGAACGTGGACCCCACAGAGAAGCAAACAAAACTTGATACTCAAACGAGACAGAAATACACTCAGGAAGAGAATGCTCCAGTTACTCATTTCGGGTCACACATTTCAGATCTGCAACAAGAACCACAAATGGAAGTAAGCGACATGAAACAAACTCATGTATCAGAGGGCTCGAAACCTGACAAAGAACTTCCATTGAATATAATGGAAAACCAACTAGCTATTATTACACCCACTCTCGACACTTGAGGTTGGAGACGAGTGGAGAAGAAGAAGGGAAGGAAAGTATAGGCTAGTTAGAACTTATTTTTTTTCTTTTTTCATTTTTTTCTATTGATTCCTGTCATTACAGGAACAACCATCTGCATATGCTTCATGCATTTACAAAATGTAACTTTTTCAAATGAGTAAAATTACGACTTTTTCTACGGGAAAAAAAAACTCATATGCCCAACATATATTTTTTAAAATTTGATGGGTTAATTCTAAGTCAAGCAAAAGTAATTATAGATATATATTAAAATTTAATAAATGTACTCTTTTTTTTTTGTAAGCTTAGGTAGGTCCTCCTTTTCTATTTATATATAAACAAGCTAAAACCACATACAGTTAATAGGTGGCCTCAACTTGCCCAATGGGAAACCAAGTCTGTTGGCCACCGATGCATATTGTAAGCCATCCAAAAATGATAAGTTCTCAGTCTTTCTACCCAAGCAATATATACATAACTATTTAAGAACCAGTCTATAGTCTTAGATATCATAAGCATGCATGTAAAATAAAGCTAGCTGCTAAAAAACAGAGAACCTTAGCTATCATTGTGCTCAACTATCTTTTAGGTCTTTCGATTTTGACTCAATTGTAGCTGGATCTTCAGCTAAATTGCCAGGAGTTGGTGTCATTTCAATAATGCATGGAATGTGTCGCTGTGTACGATCTAGTCTAATATCCTACTTGCATAGTTGGAACTGGATAGTTTGCAAGTCCTTTTTGTAGTTTGGCATGTCTCTAACTATTAGAACCATCCCCATGGACACCTGTTCCATTGCTTTTCCTACCAATCTTTTCATGAGCCAATATAGGTGCAAGGTCCATTTGAATTGGGATAGTCTCCCTCTGGTGTTCACGAGATCTGGAATGTATTCTTTCCATTCCTCCATTTTGTCCTCGTCGTCCTCTTCCATAATCCATTCCTCCATTTCTTATATAATTTTGTGGATCCCTGCATCCATTCCTTCCTTATATGCTTTCACTGCCTCCATGACAGTCTCATCCATGGGTCTTCTCCCTTTCCTTTGTTCCGAGGTTCCCGTGTCCTTTGAATGAGGACCTGATTTTCCTCGTCCTCTGTGGCCTCTTCCACTGGCTAGGCATGCCATGTCATCGTTGTCTACTACCTGTTCACAGAGATCACAGTTCAATGTCAGGATAATAAAACCATTACAAGTCCCAATGTTGATTGCTTCATTGAGTTTCAGTTCTTCATCACTATCCCGCCTCTGCCCGCACTCTGTTGCTCCAATGCACTCAGGTGAAACAAGGGTGGTTTTCACCTTCTCCCTGCTCAACCCATCCTACCTCTCAGTTAGACCCATGGTCTCGGTCACTCATTCATTGTCCCTTCGTCCCACATTAAGGTCCTTGGGCTAACCGATTCCCTCTATGACCCCGGTAGCATGTACAAAGGGAGCTTCACGCTAAGACTCTCCTCCCTACCCCTACCTTGCATTCCATCCCTACTCTTTACCTTCATGACACTACTGCTTCTACATGCCACCCATTCCTTGCTTAGCTTTTTCCCCATCTTTCCCTCCCAGGCTTGCTCTTCTTTGTTGCCATATCTCTCCCTAAGTACCCAAAAATGTGGCCTAAGAAACTTCGCCGAACCCTCAACCCTCCATTCCACCCAGCTAAATTCCTCTCTCTCCTCGCTAGCCTTTTCCTTGAGAAAAATGTGCCACTCCCTATTAGCTTCTATGCCCTCAAGCCTGGCCAGCAGCGACGCAAATCTAAAGGGCCATTCTTCCTCACTGTTTTTGCTCTTTCTGCACAGCATAATTTCTCCCCAAGGTATTTCCTTCCCAACAGGGCACAATTATCTTCCCCCACCAGGCATGCTAAACATTCCCTTACTAATTATAGAAATAAAGTAGTTAACATACCCATGGTTTTTATGCCTGCTTACTAAATGTGAGTGGCTAGTCCTCCACTCTTATTCTCCGGTTGCCCTGCAATCTATCCATCCTCCCTTCTCTATACTCCCTCTCATACTCTTCCTTACCTGCTTGTCGTCCTATCCACCTTCTGTGACTGTCCTTACCACCTTTCCTCTTATCGACGTACCACATGCCACTTCTCCCTTCTGACGTCACTGCAGACATGTGTGACTTCACTACGCCCTGCGGTATAATCGTGTGGGTAGTGGTATGTTGTCCTTTCATGTCCTAGCCCCTGACATCCATTATTACTCTAATTACCCATTATGTCACCTCGATCGGGGGAAATGTACTCTCCTTTTTAACTATAATGAGAATTTTGTATTTATATGCATGTCTCTTGATGGGTGACAACAAATATATCACATAGTACATAATCATATTTTCAAAAAAAAAAACTTGAGTCCTTTTATCCAACAAAACTGCAATTTTTCCCAGATGGAATCGAAATTGGACAAAACAAAACTTGGTTTTATACGTATATACCTTACAAAATTGAGCCACCAAAAAACAATCTTTACATGTCATACCATATCACTGATTGATAATGTGGTCTTTCATAACTTTGTAAATCTAATTCGTTTAGCTCTAAGGAATAGGAAAGGTCTTGATTCACCCTTCATTAACTCATAATTTTACATCTTTATTGAGATCTCAAAAAAGATAGAAAGAGATTATTGAAGAGAACCCTTTCAATGCTTTCCTAAAAAAAAAATCTAATGTTTTTTTTATTCGGAGAAGATGTATTCACCAACTGTTGAATATGGAGCAAGTCTCCCAAAAGATTGAGAGAAGTTACCTATTTTCCCATTATCACTCAGAAACTTTAAATTCCTCAGAGTCATAAAGCTCTCTTGCCACATTTTTGGTAAACATAATTCAATACAACAGTAATTAACATTTTTTTCCACATATAAAGTCATTAAAAAAGGGATATTATTTTTAGTTGACTTTGAATTTATAAAAACTAAATTATACTTAATTCAAATTAACAAGTCAACTTGACGATGTCTGATACAACGACACTATTCAAAATGGTCATCCTTGATAGATTCTGAACACGTGTCCCTCCCCTTCTTTATCGTTCATATGTTTACAATCTACCGAGTTGGATTGGTCCCACTAAGTTATAATTAATGCATTTGTTGGAGTTGAAAGTGCTTGAATCTAATAATATTTTTAACTATATATACATTTTAGGTATTTTTGAGGCAAGAGCATGCCATACTTTGCATATTTGAAACCTATTCAAGTTTTGGAGGATGTAGGTTGTTGGATCCACATCCAAGGAATTGAGTTATGGCTCTAGTGATTACATGAAGTCATGGGAATTATTTCATAAATATATTTGAATTTTGTACCACATTCATGGATTTAAAGCATATTTATAATGCGAAAAGAGATAGATCTGAGTTTTAAGAAACTGGTAGAAATTTTCTAGGTGTTTCAATTGGAAATGCAAATTAAATTTATTTGATGGAATTTTACTCAAATGTTGGTTTTACTTACTTCCATATACCCCACTTCTCCTATCAGCATTTGTTTGCACCTCTTGGAGAAAATGCTAGTTTAGATTAGTATTAAAGGAATTACTAAGATAAGAACAATATAATTATATATGTATGGCAAGAAGGAATACTTCTACAAAATTGAAAGTTTATTTTTAAAAAAATTTAAGATTTTGATTTATTTTACAATTTAGATCTAGAGAATATATATTAAAAAAATATATAAATACCATTAAGGTAAAAGAAATTTAATTTCTCATTAAATTTAGATGTGATAATATATGTAATATTGTATTAATCTATAAAGTGACATCTTCCTCCAAAGAATAATGATGTAGACAAGTTTTGACATTTTTATGCAAACCTTGCTTGAGGTGCATGTGATTTTGAAGCGATCTTACGAATCCACTGTTTTTTTATGTTGTTTATTTTGTTTTTTTACCTAAAGTACTTATTTATAACCATTCTCTTTATGGGGAAAGACTAGATTTTATGAGGACGATAAGATAGGGTGTATTCCTTTTAATTTTAAGATTAAAGTTACTTGAAACACTTTTGGATTTGCTTTATCTTTCTCCATGATTCTTTTGAGATGTTGCAATGCCAACTTTTACAACCAGACAAGATAACAAGAGTAAGAAGAGCATCAAAGATGAGTTTGTTCTTAATCCAAGGCCAAAGGACCATTTATTTGTATTTTCAAGTCCATAATAAGTTTTCCACTCTCTACTTATCCTTTTATCATTTCTACAATTTTAGTTGAGATTGTGATGAAGATGATTTCAAGATATCTGAATGAAGTGACTTCCTCCAAGTTGTTATTTTCATATGTAAAATTAGCACAAGTGATCATTTTGGATTTGACTATCATAAAATTTATTTTGTGATTGATATTAATCATATTCATACAAGAGGGAAAAATACTTAAGCAGATTTATTTGCTTCTTGAGATCATAGGGACATCGTGTCATAAGAGCAATATCATCACCACAAAGAAGGGTGATAACTATTCTAGAAATAGACATAGCAACGCACTATGCTTCCTAAAGGAAATACTATTGTTGTTGATGTTATGGGTGTGGGAGAGGGGACAACCTTACTTAATTCCTATATTACAATTACTGAATTCGTATGACCAACAATCAAAGTTCCTAAAATTGGGCATAATGTTCTCATATAACCTTATCACAACATATATAAAATTTCTAATATGTAAGTTAGTGTTTGGCACTATGTCGAAGGATCTTTTAAATTCATGAAAGCAAGAGAAGAAATTGATCCCAATCATAAGAAAATGGTACATTATAAAATACAAAAAAAAATCCTAAATTTAACTATGCCTTTAGTGTATTTTTTATGGCTTTCTATGCATACGTTGATCTTCTCTTCTTTTACATAATAATTCCATCATAACTTGGCTAAAGAGAGATAAATTTAGTGGTCCTATAATTAGAGAGGTTATTTGTATCCCCTATTTTAGAAATAAAGAGTATGAATGTCACAACTCCCATTCCTAAGGTAATAATACAAAAAAGTATTGGAATAATTTTTTTTTTATTATTTATACATTAATGGATGGTATGATTGTCATACCCATCATTCATGGCGAATTTTCAAATGAAACATCAAACCTTGGAATTCTTTACCGTCCTCGACCACTTGGACTTAACGTTTCATATGGTATCACGCTGGCAGTATAACAGCAGATTGTTCCTCCCTATTAAATGCTAATTGTCCAAGGAATTAATAGCTAGACCCTCCTCGGATCTACTCTACTTTCACCCTGGATATCGATCTTTAGGAGTAGCTATTAGCATTAATGTTACAGCGAAGTACTCTGATCCTTGGGATTCCAGATTAATTGACGGAGGAGATCCCATTCCCTCCATTGAATAGTTGTGAGTACTCTGGTTGACTATACAGGGCAGCGTTTAAGGGTTTCAATCTTCATTTGTTAAGTGCAAGGTTTTGCGTCCAGAGGGTTCCTTCGATGCCACTTCGAGCTAGAGAGTTCGGCTCTCAGAGGTTTACTACGTTCTTGATCCAGAAGTTACTCATGCCATTTTGCTTGAGGGCGAGCCGAGCGCCTTTCAGGTGACCTATCCCGTAACTCTGCTCATCCATACAGGTATACTTACATAGTTTTTACTGCTTACCCTTTAATCTATTTAGAATGGTTCGGTGAATTTCAGGGATGAATTTCTAATTTGTCATGGTATGAATCGTGCAGGGTTTGGAGCGATTCGATGCTGTGGTGATGGAGCAAGGGCATTATTCATCCTGATATAGAGATTGACCTAACCTGGTAAGTTATTCCAAACTCTTACTGCACCAGGGTTTTATTCAACAGGACGCCGGTTGCAACGACTTAATGCTTGTTCATTTCTTGTCAGGTGGTTCTTGATTCCTGTTGGGAGAATGTTTTCAATTTATTATCTTCTCGGCTATGAGAGCCTTCCATAGTCGCCGCTCAATAAGGATCTATCCTCATGAACCTTTATGAATGTGTCACGATGCACTTCACGTCTTATTAAGGACTAACAGTCCTTTTTTATTAGACTGTAATATTATCATTTCATTTGTATGGATTCTTGAATATAATTTATGATTTATCTCCCTGTTATGTGTGGAAGATTTTTGACAAGTTCTCGGGTTTTTAATTCAACCCAACTGCGCCTTCTCAGAACAAGTTCAATGTATTTATAATAAATGGTTATTCTTTTTCTTATGCATCTCTATGTACTGATACGGGTTTTTGGATTCCTGAGTTTCTCTTTTTTTTTAAACCCTGATTCCATGGTATGCCTCGGTGACCTTAACGGTCTTGGCGTGATTTTATTCTTCTATTAAGAACATCGATTAGATTTCTTTGGAATTTATATATATTTACCCTACCAATGTGCTATTCGATATGTATAAAAGTTCTTGTTGTATTCGCTTCTTATGCGCTCCGCGCACTGGAATGTCGTGGTTAAGTTCGTTCTATAGATGGTGAAATTCCTGGCAGCATTTGACTATATTTTTCTCTGTTACCCTAGTATGAATATATATACAGGTAGTTGTAACATCCAGTGATGTCAGTTATTATGTTTACCTGATTTTCAAGTTCGTGACTTTTCTTTCATATTGAAAGGTTTAATTTATTTAAATGTACATATATCCATATATGGTTTTCCCGGGACTGTTCAGTGGTGTAATCTTAAGACATTTGCAATCTCATTGGAGGTTCCGCCGTCTTCATTCTGTTCCTATGATATGAGGAATATCACCAGAATTCGTTGAATGTTGTCGTTTAGTTTTATACTCAGTATTGGATTCATTATAATTAAATTCTACTGCAGTTGAAGGGTACTCGTTTGATTCATGTATTCACAGAGTAGGGTTTTTACATTACTCTTTTACTATACGAAGTTTATTTGCTTCCAGAACTCTCAAATCTTCGTTCTTACTTTGTTACAGTTATACCAAATTTGCCTATTGTTTTCATTCCGATGATGATACAAGTTTACAGTTGAATTTCTCCTTCCTTTAATATGAACCTTACAGGTTCCCCTCCAAGGTTCTGCTACGGGTTTTATGGGGTTACGGGTGTTATGGGGTTACGGGTGTTCTAACGGATACCTGTAGCCACCTTAAAGCCAAGGAATCTCCTACTCGTATTTAATTGAATAGCCCAATGTTATTTTTAGTGCATAGCTTGAATCCAAGTCCTAAACAGAATTTAACTAATTTTCTTTTATTTCTTTTATAAAAGAACTTCAATAGAAGTACATAATGTAACTAGTTTCCCCTTTTATGTCAGAACCCTCGACAGAGGCAATCTGACTACATAATGTAACCCCTAAAATGGTGTTCCTTAATAACACAATTTTTATTTTTAGGAATACGAAAGCTACATTGACTTACTTGTACTTCTGCACTTACAGTCTCCCACCCTTCTCCAGAGTTGAGAAAACTGGTTTCTTGCTTGTCTTTTCCTCCCGTCCACGAGACTCGTCAACAAGACTGAATCTCCCCCCAAGCTTATTTTCCAGGCCACTGCCTTCAGCAAATATAGTGCACCATCTGTGCCTGTGCTATGTGGTCTTCACCAGACAGCATGATCTCTTTTTTTTTTCCTTCTTTCCCCATCTAGTTCTCAACAACCCCGGTCCCTTTTTCCTCTTCCCATCTTTAATATGGGAGGAAAGAAAAACAGTTAGGGTTTTTCCCTTCCTGCTGGCAACTATTTTCTTTAAATCAGTAAGAAAAGAAAAACAACTTCCCCATGAGAAGTTACCATATTTGATTTATTCAATCCATGCTCAAATTAAGAATTAATAATATTATAATCATTTTTTTTTAAATAATAATAATCCTTGTTCAATGTTTTTACCTCTCGTGGGTAACAACAAAAGAATATTTATAATAAATTTTTCATGGTTCATTACAATGAAGATTTAATATTTAAAAGTAGTATGATTGAATATTAAATTTAAAATACTATAAATATAAGAATAATAGCAATTCATCCTATTTTAAAACTTTTGTTTACCATTTTTATGTATGTGTAACTTTACCTTTTAAAATGGCTAGACTTTAAACTTTATATTTCTTAATAAACAAATTCTCCCTTTATAAAAAAGTTTTATATATT
This sequence comes from Pinus taeda, assembly GCA_000404065.3. Classification (NCBI taxonomy): domain Eukaryota; kingdom Viridiplantae; phylum Streptophyta; class Pinopsida; order Pinales; family Pinaceae; genus Pinus; species Pinus taeda. The sequence goes on along the minus strand of APFE030917266.1, from coordinate 68,035 downwards.
ATCCATCCTATCAAAAATTTTATAAATCTTTTTAAAATAAAAATCAAATTTCTTAAATAAATAATAATACTATTTTCTTTAATTTTCCTCTTAAAACGTATCTCACATAATATCCATAGCTCTGCCTTCCATATTTTATGTTCTATTTAGTATTTATCTTTCTATTCAACACTCTTAACATTTTTAATAACTATTTTCTTAAGAAAAACAACAACAAATTAAATATTTTATACTAAAATTAAATTTAGCTAAGTTTATATATATAATTAATTTTGTAATTATGTTAAATATTGATTAAATATAAAATTACGACTGGGTTTCCATCCAAAAGCAAACCCTGACCCAATCGCATAGCCACACTGGCCCATATCTAAATTCAGTGGTTCTTCTATAACAAAATTCTTTGCAAACTTGATTTAGTTGACTTAATAAATCAAGCCAAATATTTCTTCCTGAATAACTTCATTCCCAACAGACGACCTCCATCTATGGATGAAGTTGAAATAAGTTGTGGGTGGGAATCAATCTGATGTCCAGAACCTGCAAACAAAAGAGGAATAAGGCAATAAGGTTGGTGCCCTGGTTCAAGCTACTAGTTGTAATCCACAGAATAAGTGAGAACATTAGTTCTCAAGCGTTTCACACTTCCTGTGAAAATCTTATGGTGGGCACTCTTCAAGAATCTCTTTAACGTAAATAGGTTTCTTTCATCTCACAATTTTCCCGTCTAGTGAGATCACTTTTAATGGAAATTAAAATTAGATTCCAAATGGGGTTCATCTTATCAGAGTTTAAAACTTGTAGAATTATTAAAAAGCCTGATATTATGAGCGAACGCGGTATAGATCATAAAACAGATTTAAATTCTGTATCAGGTCCAGAGATTAACCAACTATATCAAAAAAGTTTCGATGAGAGAAATTGCTATATATGACACAATGTGATATAGGTCATCCGCGGGAATATAACCCTATCGAATTCTTCCGAAACATACCACATATAAAGCTTTGATAAATAGGATTCTCTTATTTGAAAACTCCAATAAATGATTCCCTATATATTCCATGCATGAAAAGAAACCCCTAGGCAATCACGTAAGTTGGAGGTGTATTAATATTGTATATTTGTTTGAATATATAGAGGAATGGATTTCAGTGGTGAAGATAGCGACAACTCATGCAACCATGCAAGTTACATCTAAATAATATTATATTTATTTATTTTTATATCTAAAGAAAAAATGCACTTTATGCATGCGAATTTATTTCTATGTTTGTTAATTAAGTTAATAATTACTATTTTCAATTTTTCAAACTTATTATGATAATGATAAAAATATGAAATAATATTTTTATATTTAATCAATACTAAAATAATTACAAAATTATATCTATATATATATATTTCGTTTATCCCCACTAGTTTTCAGAAACCCTAGTTACTGAAATTTATGGTTTTTCATGTTAGGGTAACTTAAAAATTGAAAAACGTTTGACCTGAAAATACCTGTAAACTTGCTTTCAACATCTACCACTCATTAATTTGCTTCCATTTTTATCCCAAAGCCTGATCAGTCTGCTTCATTTCTTATCCCAATCCAAGTTTGGTTCATGATTCAAAATCAAACTCAATGAGTTACACTATTCTCTGAACGTAGAAAGCTAATTTTCAGAAGCGAATAAGCACGTCTCAAATTTTTTTTACGTGAATTTAAACTTACATAGATTAAACATCAAATTCAAATCTATTTTTGAAATTGCACGTTTGTTCAAACTAAAGCACATTTGATATACGTTGAGTATAAAGCTTAACTCGATTTGGAGGATTTCTCAAACTAAATCACATTTGATATACTTCAACTATAAAGCTAGACTTGATTTGGAATTTGATTTGGAATTCTTATGACGACAATTCCAAAAAGCTCTGAGATTCATTTAACAAGTGGATCCGATAAGAAAACTAACTGCCATGTATTAAGACATCGGGTCCACCCCTAACCTTAGAACCTTTGTGATAGTTCTTCTTTATAAATCCTTGATAGCACGGATCTGATATGCAACTTAATTATGGTTATAAATGATATCAGGTCTGTATCATAATATCAGAAATTTTAAATGATTACATATATACACCTGTGATGCTTTTGATTCTCTAATATACTACTATGCCTTCCACTTGCTTATATCTTCTCTCTGCTTATTATGTGTTTATGAGAAATGATATTGCTATCTTCAACTTTGTCTCTATTTGTGAAACGAAATTCAAAACCGACGGGCAGAACTGTGTTCCTGCTTATGACTTTGAATTTGGTTAACAAAAGCATAATTTGGCTCTCGATAGAAAATTCACTTCTATGCCTTGTTCTACTCAGTAATCTTTGTCCATTATGTGTGGAAAGAACAAGAATTTAACAAGTTCTCCATAGTATCTCCATTTTAATTGCAAAGAAGATATAGGACAAGACCTTCAGAACCTTCTTTTCTAATATGTTCCTTTTGATGTGTCTAAAATCATAGCACCAACAATGGGGATAACCACCCCGTCTTGACCTTAGTGCAACTCCTTCTCTGTTTGGTATGGTGGCTCTGACTGGATATTATGGGACTAGTTTCCCAATAAAGTATGATTTAATGAACGGGTGTTTTAAATGTATAAAAAGATAATAGGTGGTTTAATATATAAGCTCTAAAATATACAAATATATCTATATAACCGGAGTGATCTTATGATAATGTGATTCTTGATGATTCCTAATAGACAAATAATAATATAGATTATATACTTATCCATAGAAATATGCATTTAAATAATGATTACTTTGTTTAAGAAATTAAACAAAGTAATTGTAAAAACATATCGAATAACATACTGAGATCTATTGCTGACACAGACACAGATATATATCTATATATATCTATATATATATATATAGATAGATAGATAGATAGATAGATAGATATAGAATTGTTTGAAACATGAGAATACATCAACAATAACAAATCAATGGAATGCTAATTACATAAAAAGCAATACAAAAGAACAATTATAGAAGTACCAAATTAATTTGAGTCTCGTGATGTAAATAACGCTCTGGTTTGACCTTCTTATTCCAGAAACTCCAATGAGATGCAAAAAATGTGAGTCTTCATGAAGCTCTTTCACAGAAATATGAAACCTTGATCCACAGTTAATAAAAAATAAATTAATAAGTGCATAAGTGAAAACTTCTCAACTCTAGTTTTATACAAATTGAGGACCCTTTCTAAAATAACATGAAACGTTTTCAATAATAAAATTAAAAACAAATTGTCCACAAAAAATTGTTGAGAGTTGTTAGAACTGCCTACATTAAAATCTTGGAGTTGAATTTCAAAAGTAGTATTGTGATAGCCTTTGAAGAGATTCAGCGCATCTATTTCTTCTCTTGTATCCGCAACCGACAAATTAAGAGCATGTTTTTTATTTCTAGAGGATGTCTCATCCTGGAGCGTAATTGTCCTCTGTATGTGGCATCTGAAAGCTCGGGTATCATGCGATCAACGACATCGACAAGGCACTTGATAGTCATTTGTTGGGTGTGTGGCATGACCAAAAAGGACCAATACGCATCCCAGTTAAGGCTTTGTACTCTGTTGAGTTGTTCATATTTGGTGGCCAAATCTTGCTTCCATTGATTCTCTAACACTTTCACCTTTAAAAGATTTCCTGGGGAACAATCAGAAATTAAATTGGGTCCATATAAATTATCATTCACCAGTTCAATCACATTATTCATTATAGCGCTGGCCCTAGAGGTAGCTCTTTTTGCCTTTATCAACTGTGTTTCCAATTCTAAAAACAATATCTCTTTATGTGACTCTTGAATTTTTAGTACTTTAGCAACTCTTCCTTCTTCTGTGCTTTGTCAGGAGAGGTAATTAGTGACTTTATCATCTGCATCCTCAAATACTAACCCGGTATTAACTGCTTGGTCGATCTGTGATGTCGTTGTGATGCATAATGGATCAATAAGAGATATTTTATGGCAAATTAGATTCAGCTGTTGAGATAAAGACTTATCTACTTCTATGGCTTCCTTCTTAATCTCCTCGACCTTGGGATAATCTTTGAACTGTTCTATAGAGAGTTGTAGCTATTTGATTTGCTCCTCTTTAGCTTTAATTTCTTGTTGATGTGTTAATCTCAGTTGTTCAAGCTCTTGAGACAGATGTTGTTGTTTTTGAATTGCCTGTTGGTCAATCTTCTATTTTTCCAGGTTTAAATGTACTTCAAGCTACTCATTCTTTTGTTTCTCTACTGCCAACTGTTCCTCAAAATGATTAATCTTTTGTTGTTCTACTACTGTCTATTCTTCAAGATGATTAATCTTTTGATCATTTTCTTTTATCAATTGGTTAACTTCAATTCCCTTATCAATTGTAGCAGTTGTGTATGCCCCTGCAAATTGAGATAACTTAGTCAAATCTTAAGAAGGATTGACCTCTGAAACCTTCCATATAACATTCATAAGTTCATATTGAGGGGCTATGGATGATGTCTAGTCTATTTTCCTCTTTTTCCTCTGCCTCTTGACTACAATCCTGTGTTTTGGGCTGTAAAATAAATCCAAGGGTGGTATTTCCTCAATATTCAATGTAATTTCTCCTGAAGGAATTTCAGGGATTATTTCTAACTCTTTTTGAGTTGTGCCTTTGCTAGGTGTCACTTCAATCATAATATCAGGAACAATGGGTCGTTGTGTTGCGGAAGATGGTGATGTGATAATTTTTTGAGGATCACTCTGGCTTTTGATTTGTTCATCAAATTGCTCCCATTCTTTAATCAATACGAGATCAATATGAACATCAATTCTTAGCATGTCACTAGCCTTTTCACTTATTTCACTTTCTCCAAAAATCTTTTCAATAACCTTTTCACCGTTATGCTCTGCTTGCTGAATAATTGGTGTAGTATTTAATAAATCTAGAGGTACTATCAGTAACCTCTGTGTCCTATATTGTATGAATTTCTCCATTTTCTCAGCTCCCAATTTGAATCTTGCCACATGACTTACTGTTGAGAATAACTCTGTTGAAGCAAATAAGTCATCAAACTCATAATTCTCATATATGAGTCTACTAACTTTCACCTGAGTGGTGAAATTGAAAACAAACTTATTTGGATCATATTGTCTTTTAGGGATAACCGCTAGACTCAAATCTTTTTTCTTTCTCTACTTCTTTCTCAGCATGTTTAAAATCATGCAATGTGTATGTGCCACAGTGGAGGAAAGGGAGACCACAACTGTTTCTTAGACTCTTTAAAGTTTCTAGACATCCCTTTTTCCACTATCTGGTAGGCTACTTCCTTGGCTAATAGCTTATCTGGAATGTAGAGCGGAAGGACATGAGGATCTGTAATACTGCGAAAAAACGTAATATAGGTGAACTTCTCCTCCCCAAACCAACTGTCAATTGAGGTTAAATCAACACTAACCTCATCAGACAATCGAGGAGTAGGTTTATTTAAGATAGCTTGACAGACGGGTAAAATGAAACCATGGAAAATCTTGTATAAATGATTCTTGTATTCAGACTTCCAGAAGTACTTCTGATAAATATGAATGGGGGTTGGATCCTGAACAGTCCATCTCCAACCTAGAATGGGAAATTCAGAATTAAAACAAATTGTGTCCATTATGTAAGCGCTCATATAGAATGGGGGAAAAACTCGGGTAGTGACAAATATGTTCTTTCTTTAATCCACTATTTGACTAGCCATTTTATCTGATAAAATAGTTGCACAATCAATAAAAAAGGAGTTTATCACTGCTTCTATTAATGGAACCATTTCAATAGAAAATTTAGCAGAATCAGGGCTTCCAAAGAGTCTACGTACCATAGAAGCAGCATAAAAATATGGAGATGCTAAGGAGTCCACAAAGTACATACCAGAAGATTGATGTGTATGATTGTTAGGAAAGTGTCTCCACTGCTTGATAGGGTCTGACTCTATCTGATTCTTCTTGGTGAAAGCTCCCAGGAATAATTTGTTGTAGTGTCGCTGGGAATCCGGTAAGTGATACATTCTCTTGACATCTTCTACTTTGAATGATCCAAACATCCTTTCATCAGCTGTGAAGAAATCTCTGTACGTTATATTAATGCTCTCGATTACCCATCTCACTAGATCATTATATGACAAAACTTTTGCACGGGCTTCTATTCTATGGAGGAAAGAGCTATCCAAATCATTCAACATGTTTTCTGTTTCATCGGTTCCATGAGTTTTTGCTTCTTCTTCTATCTCCTTTGGATTTTCACCTTCAAGCAGAGAATATATGCCTTCCCACGAGATCTTACCAAGCCCTTGATAAGTAGTATCTGAGATAAGACCAATTTTCCTTGTCCTTCTTAAACTGTAATGGGAGCCTTTGCCTTTCGATATTTCTTAGACATCTTGACCAACTTTACGATTCTGGATTAATGCTGCAAAATGAGAAGGATAAGCGTGATAGGCGAAAAACTATGAGAGGAGATAATACAACAATTTGCATACTAAAAGCAGTTATGCGCATTAGATGCCAAAGTTCTCACATTGTACATAGCCACATGGATGAAATCCTTAAAGGAATTAACTATAATTTCCCCTTAATGCTTTACTGTAATTTCATAACATGAAACTTTAATGTCGAAGAAATATATGTCACAACAAAAGTTTTCTAACGGTCCTTTTTGAACAGGTGTCGTGACTCTACAATTTGCGATTAGCGGTTGTATTATTTTAATATTTGTGGAACCATCGCATATCGCAAATCAGAGTTACAAGCACCATGCTCAAAAGAATTCTTTGTATTGTTGCGATTGCGATGATTGCTGAGCTGGCATGTGGAGATGGCAGGTTCCTTTTCAAACTTGGCAAATCAAATTTTTTCTTTATAATTGATTTATCCCTATAATGGGCGTGTTCATAGTTTATATCACTTGCTTTTATTGAGAGTGTGATATTCGATAGCTATATTGCATTGCAAAGTTTCAAAAGAGTGGTTTCAATGTTTTCCTATGGATCAGCGAGATGTGATTGCGATAGCCTTATCGCATTGCAAGGTTTCAATGAAATGCCATGAGTTACTCCTTGGGATTAATGATATGAAAGATGTGATAGTTATATCACATCATAATTTTATTAATGGATCATTTCAATTAAAACTTCGCGCTGAGATATTTGTGATGACTCTGATCACATAGCAACTTTTTAAATGGATGTTCATTCGTCTTAAAGAATTGCGATTTGTAATGAGCGGTTCCAAATACCCCTAAAGCAACTTTTATATGAAAAATATGGAAAATCTATTTTATTCAAAAAGTTTCATTGCTTTTTTTTATATTCTAAAGGGGACCTATTTCTAATTTAGCAATATTTAGACTAAGGTTAAAAATTGAAATGGGGGGGTTGTTGTATAGCACAACAATTCGCAATTCAGTAGCAGAACCAGTTATCTCTGAATAAAATAATGAAATTTCTAAAACTTTCTTAAGTAGAATCAATTAAGGAAAAGGAAACTATCTTGAAGTTGTTGACATAAAAAATTTACTCTGAATAACACAAAATATGAATTTTTCAATTTCTTTTGCAAACCCTTATGATAAAATAAAAACATTTTTTGGTTTCTTCAAGCTTTGATTGGTTGTTAAAGATAAATTAGGGGGCTCTTCCAACTTAGCTTTTAAATTTACTCTTTTATCATAGGTAGTGTCTCTCTTGCCAGTAAACATCTATAGTCTCGACAAGGTTACCTTTCAACCATCAATCATTCATTGTCCCATCCATCTAAGGGTATAACCTTTTAAAGATAAATCCAGAAAGATATATCTACATACATTTTCATCTTTTATCTTTTACTTTTTTATTTTTGGATAAAAGCCATAGTCCTAGTTTGGGAGCTAGAAGATCACAATGCCATTCACTGATTGTAATTGAACTGAACAAGTTGGCTCGTAATGATACCCCTTGTCTTATGATTATAAGCCATTACCCTGTTTTGGTATGCAGTGTTGGTAATGTCAGTTTAATTAGTTCCTTATGATCATGGTAAGCAGGCGCGTCATGAGACCTCTTATCTTTTAAATCAAATATATTTTAGAACTACACTCTGAAAAATCATAAACCTAGTGGATGTGGTTAATGATTTACTCCTTAAGAGTTTATGGATCACAATTATAGAGTTGTAGATGCTTAGCTGGAGAAAGTATTTACCCTTTTATAAATAACCCTTCTCAACTGATAAAACTCAAAATGATTTACTGTATTTTCAAGGTTTGAAATATTTCACAAACCTAAAGAGGATCTCAGAGTTTCATGTTTTATCTAGTTTCCAAAACTGTAATCATTTCCTTGAAAGTTTCTAGTTTTTTAAAATTAAGTATTCACGATGTTCTTTCAAAGAGATTTTCAATAATAAAAGGCCAATGGTATACTATTTACAACATTATTTTCTAAAAGAAACTAGCCTGCATAAAGAATATGTACAGGTAAGAAGGGGTTACCTCTTTAGGAAAATAATTTCTTTAAGATAAGCCCATTCATAGGAAGAGAATCTCTCTTTCCTGATAAGTATTGTAGTAGAAACATTGATGAGCCTATCTTTTCAACGATCTTAAATGTTCCAAGCCACATCTTCTGAAATTTGGTATGCTTACCTTTGTCTTCATGTGCTTTGTCCCATTTCAAAACTAGATCACCAATTTGTAATGTTTTTGAGTTGGCAGAACTTGCATCAAAAGAAGATTTAATAACTTGCTGTTGTTTAGCATGAGTAATTTTGGCCTTTTCTCTTTCCTCATGCAATTTAAGAATTTGATCAAACCTTAATTCAATAGAGGAAGAAGGAATTTATTCAATGAATTGTACTAGGGCTAGAGATGGGAGTGCTAAATTTGGTGATATTACAGCTTATTTCCCGTAAACTAAGTTAAAAGGAAAGTACATATTTAGGCCTTTTGAGTTATACGATCTACCCATAATGAAAATATTAAAGCTTTATGCCAATTCTTTTGGTTTTGATCAACAACTCTTTTAATAATCTTGATGAGAATTTTGTTAGTTGACTCTACTAAGCCATTTCCTTGTAGTAATTTGTAGATTATTTTAACTTAAAACCTCTCTTAAGAGAAAATTCAACTATACTATTTCCAATAAAATAAGATGCATTATCAAAAATAAGTGTGTTAGGTAAACCAAACCTTGTAATGATGAACTGATCAATAAATTCAATAATTGCATCAGAATTGGCTACCCTTAGTGGAATTGCTTCTACCCACTTTGTGAAGTAGTCTGTGGCCGTGAGCATGTACCTGTGCTACTTGGAATAATGTGAAACGATCTCTCTTATAGTATCAAGCCCCCACTATTCAAATGGTTGCTCAATGTTAACTGGTTGTAAAGGAAAGGTTGGTTTCCTTTGTCTTCTGCTAATAATTTGGCATATCTTACATTTCCTTACATAGTCATGGGCATCTTTGAACAGAGTTGGCTAATAGTATCCAGCATTTAGTATTTTGTGAGATGTAGTGTCTCCTCGAAAATGTCCACTTGGCGAGCCATCATGCAATTCCTGCAAAACCGTTTGTGCTTCAGTTTTTTCAAACATCTTCATAAAATTAAATCATAGTTTCTCCTAAATAACACATTATCAACGACTTCAAAGTGCTTGGGTTTTATTCTTAAGGAATGTTTATTTTTGTAACCGAATTGAGGAGAAGCAAATCAAATTTTTAAGTAAAAGATCATATCAAAATATTGAGATTTAGAATTAATGATACTTATCTCATTTACTTGTGTAGTACTATCTGAATCTTCATGATGTGGTATATTGGAAGCTCCTGCCAATAACCTGCAAAAGCCTTGTGCTTTAACAATTTTCCCTGGTTTAATATCAATATCATACTCTTGTAAAGCTATTACCTAGTTAGCTCTTTTCTTTCCTACTTCTCTTTGAACTAGAAATTGTCTCACTATAGAGAATGAAACCATTACTTTAGTGTGTGTTTTTAGGAGGAATGGTCTAAAGTGTCTGATAGATGTAAATATAGTGAAAGCTTGTTTTTCAACTTCGGAATATTTGAGCTTAGCACCCTACAAATTAGAACTAAAGAAAGATATGGGTGCTTCTACTTGCTGGTCATTGATCCGTGTTAAAACAGTATCATAAGATGTTTCAGTGGCCAAAGTATACAAAATAAAATGACTAGAAAAATTATGAGTATTCAATGCAGGAGCATTAATGATTTCTTGTTTAATCGAGTCAAAAGCCTATTTTTTGTTATGTCATGATTTGAAGACTGAATTTTTCGTAATCATGGATTGGAAGGGCAAAACTATATGCGCAAAATCAGGAACAAATCTCTTCACAAAATTTATTTGTCCCAAAAATGATTGCATAGATTTCTTATTATGTGGCAAAGGGATATCAGATATTTCATTTATCCTGTCAGAATCATTGTGTATACCATCTTTGGATACAATAAACCCTAAGAGTTTACCTTCATTAAGAGCAAAGAATGATTTCTTGCGATTTAAAGAAATCCCATATTTTTTGCAACCTTCAAATATGTGTTTTAAATCATGGAGATGATTGTTCTTTTTCTTAGAATAGATAGTTATGTCATCTAAGTAAACAATGTTTGTCTTATTGATCAAACCTTTGAATGCTATTTCCATGGCTTGTTAGAAAGTAGCTCCAATGTTTATCAAACCAAAAGGCATTTTATAAGAAGCATATGTTCCCCATTTAGTTTTGAATGTAGTCTTTAATCTATCGTCCGGATGTACCAATATCTAATTGTATCCTGAAAAACCATCAAGGAAAGACATTAACGCTGAGCCAGCTATTGATTGAAGTATCTGATCCATTGTTGGTAATGGGAAATTATCTTTGTGACATGCTTTGTTGATATTTCTAAAATCAATGCAAATCCTAATATCACCATTCTTTTTCCTCATAGGTACTAAATTTGAGACCCATTTAGAATGTCTGATAGGAAAGATTTTTTTGGTTTTAAGGAGTTTATTCAACTCTGCTTTGATTTGACTTTCAAGATTTGGGTGAATTTTCCTTAGCTTCTATTGCACAGGTTTCTCATCAGCAATTATTGGAATTGTGTTGAATGATATAGGTATCATGAGTTTTCAGATCTTCATAATTCCAAGAGAAAACATTTTTGTATTTCTTTGATAATCTCATGAAAGCAAATATTTCATCTCATTAAAGTTCAAGTTGTAGATTCACATTTTGTGGTTTGGCCTCAGTGCTGAGATTTACCAATTCAAACCTTAAAATAGAACTTTGAAGTTTTACATTAGTAACCTTTTTAATCTTTCCTTAATATCATAAAGATCGACCACAAATTTAGGAATAGGATTTTCATTGAGTCTCTATTTTAATTGAAGATCATGATCACTTTCATCGATAATCTGATTGTCATAAGATCCTTCAGAAGTCAAGAAATTTAAGATATCCTCATCATGATGGGACACATGCCAATTGGTGACATTATCTAGGACAGATGGCCAAAATATTAATTCAATAGAAAATCTATCTGGACTATAATCCTCGGATGGAAGGAGTTTAGAAGCAACATTAGCTAAAACATATGTTGCTGCATTTTGTGATCTAGGAATAGGAGAAATGTCAAATGCTAGAAAATGAGTTATGAGATCTTGAACAAGTGATTGATAATGTTTCAGATGTCACGTAAGACAATGAATAGTATTTCTTGCTTGTTTAATGACAATTTCAGAATCACCAAATACTTTCAGATATTCGATATTCAGACCTATTTCTTCATAGAGCCCTTGAATAAATGCCTCATAATTTGTAGTATTATTGGTACACTAAAATTTTAATATACAAGATAACATCATTTTTTTCTCCTTCTGGACTAATTAAAATACATCTTGCTCCTGCACCGTCATTAGATTTTGATCCATCAAAATATAAAGACCAAAATAAAGGCTTATTTACAAGTTTATTTACAAATTCATCTACAACAGTAGCACACTTTGAGGTATCTGTACGGGAGAAATTTTTTATTTGTGACATGACACTATTAATAGGAAAAGGATATTGTTGAGCTTCAAAATTCTCAAAAAGTGATTTAGCCAAATAGTTTCCAAGAAAGTTATTATTAAAGGATACAGGTTGATTTTCTTCTTCAAACTAAGTCACTGCATGAGTCAAATGTTTTTCGGATCTATTCTAATTTGATTTGGTTTCCCATTGTAGGGAAGCCATATGTGAGACCAATCAGTCGAAATATAACTGTGAAGTTTTTCAGACCAATCTCTGTGAAGGATCAAACCATAAAACTTAGGGATGTCAGCAATTAATAATAACTTGAACCTTAGTTCAACCTAATTTAACAATATGAACTACAGACTTCTGGGGCTTAATATTTAACTTGGAGCGAACTTAGGCTAGCATTGTGTTTGATGAAGCCCCTGAATCTATCAACCAGTTATGAAAATTTCTATTGTAGATCTCATCAGTCAAGAGAAAAGGAGGAGTATGAGAATTTGACCTATCCCCAATTAAAACAAAACCAATAGATTTACCTTATCATATGGTGGCTTACTTGATCCTCTAATAGCCTTGGATAATACACTAGTTGGAAGAGGAGAAGAAGGTATTGCATTCAATTATTTAAGCATCAACTTTTGTTAATGTTTGATCTTGCTAAGTTCATGTATAGAAATATTTACTAGAGCCTTCTTCATACCTTCCACAATGTTATAATCCATGGAATCTGAAACTACTATCGTTTTAGATGATGAGGTAGGATTGGAGGATGATGGTTGATTGTGGGGAGACAACACTGGAGATTTCTTTATGGGAGCTTTGTCTTTAGTAACAAGAATTGATTTTTCTTCTTTGAAATTGCTTCATTAGGCTCTACTATACTTTTTCTTCTGGTATTTACTGGGAGAGCTTCCTATTCACTTTCATTATCAAAGTTGGCTAAGATAAAATCCCACATTCCACGACATTCAACTGTTTCATCTTCTTCCATTTCTTCAACTGATAAAACTATATCTTCATCATCATCATCATCCAGATGAGATTCTGCATTAGATATACAATTAGGTGGTTTAGGATCAGTTGGTTGATTTCTTTTAAAGTTCCTAAATGGCCTTTTCATAGAAGTTTTAGCTACTTTCTTTTTTATTTCAACCATTTCATTACACATAGTTTTAAGAACTTTTTGTAAACCTTCCATGTCATATGGATCCTTGGTTGCTTTCTTCTTTGAATCATCTCTAAAGGTAAATTTTTTGGAATTCCTTTCTTCTAGAGAGTTTTTCTTTTCTAAAGCAAGGATACATTTTTCAATAGCTATTTCTTCCTTCATATTTTTGGCTAAGGTTGGTTTAGAAACCCTATTAATGAATATGGCTATGTTTGAAGGCAAAGTAGAAATATACCATTCATTTCAGACTTCCTCACTAGGCTTGGATGTCGCAGGAATTTTATTCAATAACTTATTAAAGAGTGAGTTGAAGTCTTTGACGGGCTCTTTTGATTCATATTTTAGGTTGGAGAGATCATTAATCAAAGTTGTTGTAGACCTATCATCTTCAAACTTAGTTAGAAATTTATCCTAGAAAGCATCCCAGCTATTGATAGACCCTAGTGGTAATGAAAAGTACCATGATCCTACTGCTCCTTATAGAGTGTATGGAAATAGTCTAACAGAAGCATCTTCTTACATTGCTCCATTCAAGTTGATTGAGAAGATGAAATTGTTTATATGTTCTTCAAATAACATGCCATTGTTAGGATTAAATTTAGATAGCCATTTTTCAGGATGTGTTTGTAATCGAGTCAAAGGTGCAGGCATTCTGACAACTCTTGGGTTGGTCCATGGCCTTGGTTGAGGTTGATTATGTGCCATCGTTGAGCTAATAGTAGAAAAGGGTGATAAAGAAGTTGAAAGTGATTGGGTAGAGGACATTGAAGTTCTTGTACCTATTTGGATTATGATCTGAAGTTGGGAAATGGATGGATGACCTTACAATGGTATTGATGGAATGGATGATGATGAGGACAAAGTCTCACTGTTTGATTTTGATGGTTTCTTACTAGCCCTTTTTCGACTTGGTAGAGGGAATTAAGATGGCAAAATACCAGGTTTTTCAGACTTTTCACAAGTAAGCGGCTGCGATGGAATATATTGCGAAGTCACACTGCCTTGGGATAACTTAGACTCTTCTTCAGATATTGAAAACCCCTGGAGTTTATGGATCAAATACTATACATCAGGGGGTTTAAGAGAAGAATTCTCTGGTGCGTTAAGGGTTTCAACAATGAGGGTTGTATTTTCCTTTTCAACTTCTCGCTTAGGAATAGGAGATTTAGAATGCAATGGAGAAGTTGGAGGAGATGGTGAGGGAGTTTTACTCTTACAATGGCATGTAGATTTAGATTTACTCGCTATTCACAATTAGGCCCTCCTTCTAGTGCAAAAAATGTTGATGGCTCTAAAATCGTAGCACCAACATTGGGGACAACTACCTGATTTGGACTTTAGTGCAACTCCTTCTTCATTTGGTATGGTGGCTCCGATTGGATATTATGGAACCAATTTGCCAATAAAGTATGATTTAATGAATGGGTGTTTTAAATGTATAAGAAAATGATAGGTGGTTTAATCTATAATCTATAAAGTATACAGATATATGTATATAACCCATGTGATCTTATGATAATGAGATTCTTGATGATCCCTAGCAGACAAATAATAATATAGATTATTTACTTATCCATAGAAGGATGCATTTAAATAATGATTACTTTGTTTAAGAAATTAAACAAAGTAATTGTGAAAACATATTGCATAACATACTAATATATATTGCTCACACACACACACACACACACACACACACACACATATAATATAACAATTCTAAATCATTCAGAAGTGAAATATATAGAATTGTTTGAAACATGTGAATACATCAACAATAACAAATCAATGGGATGCTAATTTCATAAAAAACAAGACAAAAGAATAGTGATAGAAGTACCAAATGCATTTGAGATTCCTTATGTAAATAACACTTTTGTTCCACCTACTTATTTTAGAAACTCCAATGAGATACAAAAAATGTGAGTCTTCATGAAGCTCTTTCAGAAAAATTTGAAACCTTGATCCACCACTTATAAAAAATAAAGTAAGAAGTGCAGAAGTGCAAAATTCTGAAGTCTACTTTTATACAAATTGAGGACCCTTTCTAAAATAACATGAAAGGGTTTCTATAATAAAATTAAAAACAAACTGTCCACAAAAGAAAGTTGAGAGTTGTTGGAACTGCCTACATTAAAATCTGGGATTTGAATTTCAAAAATAGTATCACTATAGCCTTTGAAGAGATTCATCGCATCTATTTCTTCTCTTATATCCACAACTGACAAATTGAGAGCATGTTTTGGATTTCTGGAGGACGACTCATCCTGGAGTGTAATTGTCATGTGTATGTGGCATCTGAAAGCTCAGGCATCATGTGATAAATGACATTGACAAGGCACTTGATAGTCATCTGTTGGTTGTGTGGCTTGACCAAAAAGGACCAATATGCATCCCAGTTAAGGATTAAAATCATGTTAATGTGTCTCATTATATGGAAAAGGAAAAAAGGTACTAAAAAAATGAATATAAAAATCTCAAGTAAATGAGTTGAGTTTCATACTTGTTAATTATAAAAAATAAATGCTAAATTTGTAACAAAGCTAACTGACAATAAATTTTGGTAAAAGCTATAGTGAACCTATTTAATGGGTTAAGAAAATATAAATAATGTTAGAAAAAATAAATACTAAATTTGTAAATAAGTCAACTGATAGTAAATATTGGTAAAAACTATGGTTAATCACTCACAAAATATAAATAACTTTTCTAAATATGCAGGTTTAAATATGTAAAGTTAAATGAAATGCTAAAACTCTTTAAAAATAGAGTTAGAATTTCTAAACAAATAATTTTATATATTATATTTTGAATAATATAAAATACGTTATTATACTCATACTTAAAAAATTTATTA
>APFE030917266.1:6733-43244 GCA_000404065.3 Pinus taeda | reverse complement strand
TATGGGGAGTGAAGTGAAAGGATGCACTTGAGTCAATCAACCATGCCTCATGATATACATGTGTACTTGAAGAAGCCAAGTACACATCCCCACCTTCATCTAAGGTGGTTTTCGCCTCTATAGAAGGAGCATCATCAGATCCATTTCCTTTATCAAGAGATTTAGATTTATAGTCCCTTTTGAAGTTCCCTTCCTTTCCACATTTCCAGCACACCACCTTAATAGGTTTTCCTGGAGATTTAGATCTCCCTCTGGCTTTATACCTCCCACTCGATGACATACCTTTGTTTTTGTTCTAGGACCATCCTCATACAGACAATGCATCACCATTCTGTCTCTCCATATTTTTCCATCTCATCTCCTCCGTCAACAAGGATGAGACTATTTCATCAAAATCCAAGGGAGTTTCATTGCTACCTATTGTAATAACCAGACTATCCCATAAATCTAGTAGAGAACACAACAAACTGATGCACTTATCTTCATTTGAAATTTTAATATCACAGATGCTAACTAACTTACCACAGTATTAAATGCATTCAGATGCTCTATCAATGAGTCTCCATCTTTCATCCTCAGGTTATAAATATTCTTCCATAGGAACAATTTATTTACCAGAGACTTAGATTGGTACAAAGTCCCTAACCTGTCCCATAAAGCCTGTCGTAGCTTCGCCTGATACATGCAACAATACTAAATCTGAGACACACAATCGTATTGTGCTCTTTGCCTTTCGATCCAACTTCTTCCATTCTTAATCAGTCACTCCTGTTGGTTTAGTACCTAGATCTATTATGATCCACTGATCTTTATCCACCTACAGATCCTCCAACTTGAGTTTCCACAACTCAAAACTCTGACCATTAAATTTCTCAATCTCTATCTTTCCATTGCTCGTCATCTTCTTTCACCACCAGAATCGATCTGGAAAATCTCCCACTGAACAAGGTCTACCACAGGCCTGAGTGAAACCTCTCAACAACAAAGGCATCCCCTTGAAGCCAAAAATAGCTCTGATACCAAATGTAGGTTTTAACCCCATACATAAATTACTTGCATACAAATTCTAAGATAGAAAAATAAACAATGCGAGAGCATAACACATAAAACACATATACACAGAGATTTTCCCACCAGATCCCAAAACTGGGACTACCAGCTTGATTTTTCATTATGTTCCTTTCAATGTTATAATACGTATTTATACATGCTTAAGCATCCAATACCATGGACCGAAAACCATTGCGTCCAATACCATGGACTGAAAACCATCACATCCAATAAACATTTGCAAAAATCATGCACAAAAGCATAGGTGGATCCGCCAAAACCTACAAGCATGTTTTCTACTTCATTAGTGCCATCAACTATTGCTTCTTCTTCTATCTCCTTAGGATTTTCACCTTCAAGCAAAGCATATACATCTTCCCACGAGATCTTACCAAGGCCTTGACATGTAGTGTTTGAGACTAACACCAATTTTCCTTGTCCTTCTTCCACTGTAATGGGAGCCTTTGTCTTTCAAGATTTCTTAGACATCTTGACCAACTATGTGATTCTGGATTAACTCTGCAAAATGAGAAAGAGGAGCGTGACAGGCGAAAAAGTTTGAGAGGAGATAATACAACAATTTCCATACTAAAAGCAGTTATGTGCATTAGATGCAAAAGATCTCACGTTGTATATAGCCACATGGATGAAATCCTTAAAAGAATTAACCATAATTTCCCCTTAATGCTTTACCGTAACTTCATAGCATGAAACTTTAATGTGGAAGTAATATATGTCGTATCGCAAGTTTTCTAACAGTCCTTTTAGAATAGGTCCCGTGACTCTGTGATTTGTGATTTGTGATTTGTGATTTTTGATTGTATTATTTTAATATTTGTGGAACCATTGCATATTGCAAATCAGGAGTTACAAGCACCATGCTCAAAATAATTCTTTGTATTGTTGTGATTGTGATGAGTGTTGAGCTAGCAGGTGGAGATGGCGGGTTCCTTTTCAAACATGGCAATTCACGTTTTATCTTTATAATTGATTTATCCCTATATAACGTGTGTTCATAGTTTATATTACTTGTTTCTATTGAGAGCGCGATATGTGATAGTTATATCGCATTGCAAAGTTTCAAAAGAGTGATTTCATTGTTTTCCATGGATCAGTGGTATGCGATTACGATAGCCTTATCGCATTGCAAGGTTTCAATGAAATGCCATGAGTTATTCCTTGGGATTAATGATATGCAAGATATGATAGTTATATCACATCGTAATTTTATAAATGGATCATTTTGATTAAAGCTTCACAATGAGGGATTTGTGATGACTCTGATCACATCGCAACTTTTCAAATGGATGTTCATTGGTCTTAAAGAATTGTGATTTGCAATGAACAGTTCCAAATACTCCTAAAGCAACTTTTATATGAAAATATGGAAAATCTATTTTACTCAAAAAGTTTTATTTCTTTTTTTTATATTTTAAAGGGGGCCTATTTCAAATTTAGCATCTTTAGACTAAGGTTAAAAATTTAAATGGGGGCATTGTTGTATAGCACAACAGGTCCCAAGTGAGTATTCAACATCACCCCCCAACTGAAAAAATATGAACCTTTAGGCAAGAGCATACGAAACCATATCTTTCACCAGACTAATTCTTTCTCTAAGCTTAAATGTCGAACAGGAAGAGAATAGGCTTCCTGTAAGGTGAATATACCTATAGTTTTTAAGCCCCATCTCACCTTATCCTTATCTTGCACAATTTTTATCCTTCTTTCAGGGAATTCCTCCTTTAGGCTCTCCCAAGGTAGCACGAGAGGAGAAGAAGGCCAATCCTCTTTAAATTTCCATGACCGCTATAACATCAAATCTTGCTTTGTTTTCTAGTAATTTTATACCTTTAAAAGACCAAGTCCATTGGTAAAATATTTCATATTTCCCATACCTTCACTCGCTCTTTGTCACGGGAGTTGCTAACATGAGTTATCCCAAAAAGGTGTAGTTTCTCCATTCATAATCTCCTACAAAGCATACTCTTACACAACAATCTTGTTCTCCTAAGCCCACATCCATAATTTCATCCCTGAAATGTTTGAATTGATTCTAAGCCTCTCTTCATGAGACAAGAGAGGGTCATATTTCCTTAACCATATATGTCTACATAATTTATATCCTCCGAGCACCCATATCCATCATAATTTATCTCCTAAAGCTCTACTTAATTTTTCTAGATCCCTGAGGCTCAAGCCTCCTTACAACTTAGGAAAATGGAGCTTCTTCCATGCCACAAGCAATCATTTCTTCACCTCATTGGAAACTTGCCATAAAGATTCCCTCCACATGGAGGGAAGTTCCTTCCAGATGGTTTTTCGCATCAGCATATCTGGCATTTGATACAGTGGAATGGCATAAAGCACTGACTTAGTGAGAATTAAGCTACATGCCAAATTGAAAGCTCTAAACTATCAATTATTGATTCTATTTTTTGTATTCTTAAGAAGGTCTTTCCAACAAGATATTATTTTTTGGATTTAGAACCAAGGGCACCCCCATGTATTTATAAAGGAGCTAGGAAATGTGAAAATCCATTACTTGAGCCAAAGGACACTTAACCAAATCTTTGCAAGTAAAAATGAAAATATATTTTTTTTCCATTATTAATGAGTGTACATGAAGCTTCCATAACAATTAAAAAAAAAAATAGTCGATGGTTCTTGCTTCTTTCATATTAGTCTGTCAAATAAAAAAATTTCATCTACAAATTGTTAAAGGGTTACTGGGAGGTCCTTTCCAAATAAATGCAAGCCTCTTAACTCCCCTATGGAACATGAAACTTTCAAAAATATTTTTCATCCCTTCACAACCAAAGTAAATAAGAATGGGGACAATCGATCTCCGTGTCTTAGCCCACGAGATGGATTAAATGTCCCAGAATGAGATACATTAATTAATATAGAAGAAAGGCATGTAGAAATGAGGGATCTCACCCAAGAAATCCATTTCTAGGAGAATTGAAATGCATATAGGACCTGCAATAAATAATCCCAACTTATCATATCATAATCCTTCAACTAGTATAGCTTTATCATCATACGTGGCTTCTTCTAAATCTTCAACAAGTGCATAATCTTATGAGTTGTAATAATTCCAACAGATTTCGGTCGACCCTCCAAAAAGCCTATTTGTTTAGGTCAGTTGAGATACTTCAATAAAGGATTAATCTTATTAACCATGACAAAGGAAATTATCTTGTAAATCACATAGGATAATGCAATGGGTCTGAAACCATTTGGGTCTTCATACTTCCCTGCCTTGGGAAATATGGAAATAAAACTGGCATTCAAACCTACCAACTTCAACTGATGTTTGTTGGATTCCTCAATAACCACATGAATGTATGCACTTAAAAAACTCCAACATGCCTTATATAAGTCTAAGGTGAAGTTTTCTAGACTACGTTATTTAATTTTAGGCATAGCCACTATCACTTTCTCAACATCTTAAAGAAATATCTCCCTCATCAAGGCTTCATTTTTCTCTCTACTAATTATCCTTGAGATACATGCTAGTAATCTATTCATAGGTGATTCTAAGAGCATGTATTTATTAAAATAAATCAGTTCCTCATCGATCTCCTTGTGATGGATTTTCCTCGAACCATCCCTTCTAATAAGAGAAAATAAATCAATTGAAATGCCTATGTTTTATCATGGATTTATAAAAAGGCTTGGTATTCTTTTCACCCTCCCTTAACCATTTAACTCTTTATTTTTCCCTCCATCACGTCTCTTCTTGTCTACTTCTCTTTTCTAATTTGTTTAGCATGATACCTTCCTCGAGAACTAAGTTTGCAATTCTTCCTTATAAGATCGTTTTTTGTTGAATATCATGCATCTGCCTTTCCAAAAGTTGTTTATCTATAATGTGACCAAAATCATTTTTATTCCAAATACTTCTCCTTGATTCCAGTTTCTTTAATTCTAACCAAAGGGTGTACATCTTATTCCTACCCCCCACATTGATTTCCTCCCACCATTTTATTTATTTTTCCACAAAATCTAAGGCTCAGAGCAAAAACTATTAAAAAAAGGCCTATTTGTATGGACCTCATTTAGATAAATCTCTAGATGCATAATCTAGTGATATGAACCTAGACAAAGGAGAGTATCCACTTTGACATAAGTGTCCTTATCCATAACCTACTCTAAAACCAAAAATCGATCGAGTCTACTGCACACTTTAATTTTACCCTCCCTTTGGTTATTCAAAGTGAAAATCCCATTAAGTGTTTGGATATCCACCAATTATAACTCTTGGATAAAGTTCTCAAAGGAGGAAAATTCCAAATCCAATCTTCTAACCCCACTTTGTTTTTCTTCCAAATATTTTACCAGATTAAAGAACTCCTCTCCCCCCCCCCCACCAAAAAAAAAAAAAAATAAAAAAATCCAAATAGGATATTGGATGAGTCTCATGGGTAACTTAGGATTATCTAGGAACACCATCTTCTCCCCAACCACATCGGGGCCATAAAATTTCATAAATAACACATTTTCCTTTGAGACAATGTATCTAAAGTTTCTTGTCAAAATCCTTGGATTGGCCATCCAATGCTCAAATATCACTTCCTTTGAATTCCACAAAATTTTTAAACCCCCTATGTTATCCTTGGCGTCAATGGTCATTACTTCACATTCCCTTGAAAATGTTGCTCCTATTTTGCAATTTTTCCATCATAACCTTGGTTTCCTATAAAATGACCAAGACTAGATTATCTATAATAATCCTCTCCCTCAAATATTTTCTTACACTTACTATTTAAACCCCTAATATTCCACATTATTATCTTCATTGGGACAAGAATTGAGATGAAAGTAGGAAAGCTAAGAGGGAAGTAACTTGACAATAATTAATTAATTACTCACTAGTGTTCTTTCAAAATACTTGAGTTGCAATTCCCCACCACATGAGCACACCCATTGATTTTTAAATGAAGAACTTACCTCTTTTTGTTATTCCTTTTTTTCCATCATAAATAATTATTTGTTTATTCATACAAAAAAACTATCGTCAAGCCCCAAGGGTTAGCTCAATTGGTCAAGTCAGGGCCTCGCCAATGGGAGGTCACAGGATCGAAACCTGAAAGATCTTGGGGTCAAGTCAGTAAATAGGTCGAGGGGTTTGACCCCCTTCAGGTGGGATCCACCCTACCATTGTTCGATCCTGGACGTAGCGGACCCACTAACCATGGGTATCTGTGAACGAGTAGTGAAAAAAAAAAGAAAAAAGAAAAAAAAGAAGAAAAGAAAAAAAAATATCGTCATCATCCCACAAAGGGGAAACTGAGCTAGTGATCATTGTGTTATGAAGTATTATGTAAACCTTGGGATTCAAAGTTCAAACCCCTTATGGGTCAAACCAAAAAAATAAAAGAAAATCTATGCTCATATAATATTAACATATTTAATTTTCAATTCCCTCACCTATTCACAAATGAAACCATCTCGTGATGATTCCAAATATTCTAAAATATTGTGTGCAGGTTAAGTCCATACTATTTTTCTAATAGTTATTAATAAATAAATTAAATTTTGCAAGCTATGTTCCAAAATAGACATGCATATTGACATAATTATTATTAATAATAAATGTGAATATTCCACTTTAATTTTATTTAAGAAAAATATTAATTATCATGGCCAATGTTATCGGGTTATATTTTTTATTCTATTTAAATATCTCATACCACTCAGAAGCATAGTAATTATATGACACTGGCATGACCTTATTGATTTGTAATAACCATCAACCACTTGTTATAACTAAAATACACCTAATTGACATGTATTGATCAAGTTAAAAACATGCACCTTCAACTATTCAAAATGCAAAAAAAAATGTTTCACCGTAAGTGATGTTGCATAATTTCCACTAAACCATAGGTAACCTACTATCACCTCCCACAATCTAAGCATACTTGAACAACAGAAATCCAAATGTGCAAAAATGTTATCCTTCCTCTAATATTACACATGATTGTCAAAGAAGGTAATGCCCCACCTTCATTAAAAATTCACATATCTTAAATGTCATTATAAACATTGTTTCTTTTCTATAGACAACACACACAATTTGTCACATTGCTAAGTCATATCATTCTCCATAAACTTTTACCTTAAGACACGTCATCAATTATTTTCATTACACAATAGGACATCCTTGTTCCTCCTAGCTTACATGCTAATACAATATCCTAAGCATCTCACAAATTACTCTGATTTAGTGAACAAGGTAAGTAAAATATACATACTCATCATGCAATTTTATAACTATTCTTATTACACCCTCCATCATATTATTTCCAATGGTACCTCAAATTGGGTCCTTACATTCTCCCCCACTTGAATTATTGATGTCCTCATTAACATGGCCCCATTGGCTCAGTCAATTTAAGTTGTGTTGGTGGAGAAAATGACTTCCACAATATTCCACATTCTAACTTGGGTTTGATACCATTTGTCATAAGGATAGGATTTTCATTCTTCTTAAGCATCCTATAGTATTCAAGAATGCTAATTTCCATGTGGCATTGGCTTGACCTTTCTAGTTAACCATGACCATAAACCACATATATAACCATAATATGCCTATTCGACATGTCCTAGTTGAACTGAAGCCAAGCACCAACAAACACATAGAATTAGGGGAATTTTGAGGTCTGAAATGGGTCTCCTAGAGAAAATAATAAAATAATAACAAAAATAATAAAATAAGTGTTATGAATTTTTAAAAGAAAACAAAAAAACATTCATATTTTATTTTATTTTTGGCTTATTTCCTTTTACATTTTGTTAGGCCCCTATACTACTAGTGTAACCCCTTATTGTTATTAATACAACCCCCTTATTATATTGTTGTACCTATGTACTCCCCATATTGTTATTATTGTGCCCCATAGAAGCCCACTATTGTTATTATTGTGCCCTTACATTATTATTGTTATGTTGGTTGTGATTATATTATGACCCCTTAGACTCCTATATATAGAAAGGAGGTCTTTTCATTTGTATCATCTAATAATTTTTCATTTGTGTAATGTAAAGGAGGTTTCCCCCTCGAAGAGGCTTATTTTTAAGGTGTTGATGTAAGTTTTCTATCTTTTTCTGAGCTGGTTTCATAACATTTGGTATCAGAGGTATGGATTCTAGGGTTTTGCTGCTCCAAATAGGTCATCGTGGAACTTTTGCTATAATGTTTTTTGTATGATGTTCTAGAAGGTAAAAAAAATGTCATTTTAGAAGACATCTCGCTGAACCTCGGGTCTGAATTTCAGAGCTTGTCTCGCTATAGTTTTGGAGATATGATCTAAGGAAGTTAGGGTTTTTTCAAGATCCACAATTTCAACTAAAACAGGTCATCATGGAATTTTCTCTATAAATGTTTCACTACAAAGTTTCAAAAGCTAAACCAGAAACCCATTTGAAAATAAATCGGTCTGAACCTTAGCGCTGAATCTCAGATCCTATCTTGCTATAGTTTTGGAGATATAGTCTAAGGAAGTTAGGGTTTTTATAGACCCCCAATTACATTCCAAATTGAAATTTTGTCAGAATTTAAAAAAAGATCACTTCCTATAGTTTTTTGTATATCAGTTTAATATGCTAAGGTCGAAATGGTGAGACATGAGATGTCGTACAAGTTCGTTGTACTAAACTAGTCTATAATCAGATAACCGTGGCAGATTTGACATAACTCTTTCTTGGATAATCAAATTCTGATCAAACCTGCGGGGTTAGAAAGAGAACTGAAAGAGCTACCGCTGGAAGAAATTTCAGAACTTGGAGATCTAAAATTACAGAGTTACAGTCATTTCAATATCGAGCTCCTAAAATCAAGAAAAATCGAGATGAGGAAGTTTGATGCCAAGGATCCAGTAAATTGGATACCATAGATGGGGAAATATTATGATCTACATGGTGTACCAATGTTACCAAAGGTTTGTATTTCATTTTCATATTTATAACAAGATCAATTTTTATGGTATAAAGGGCTTTTCTCTCATAAACCACTTGTTACATGATCAATTTTCACAGAGGAAATTATAGCACATTATGAGGATACAAAGAGCAACACCACAACAATTGGAAGAAAAAAGAGAAAAAGGGCTTTGTTACAAAGTGGAAAGAAAAATTATGGCAACAAGGAAGTCTATCCCTCACAACTATAAAGATGGAAGTGTTGTTTCTCCTAGCCTTCCACAACCTACAATGGTTACACCACAACAATTGGAAGATATAAGAGAAAAACGACTTTATTACAATTATGATAAAAATTGCACTAAAGGTCGTAAGTGTGCTGAGAAGAAATCATTTTACTTAGAGTATGAAGAGGAGGAAGAAAAGGATCAAGAAACATCAAAATAAGAGGATATACACTAGGACCCAACCCTAAAGAAAGAAGAAATGAATCTGACAATATCTTGTAAAGCATTGGCAAGAATTACCACTCCTCAAACTCTCAAGATAGAAGGACATATCAAGCAGAAAAAGGTTCAATTAGTGAAAGGTCACATCAAGAAAGAAGAAATGAATCCAACCATATATTGTAATGCATTGGCCGGAATTACCACTCCTCAAACTATCAATATAGAAGGAAATATCAAGAAGAGAAATGTTCAAGAAGTGAAAGATCACATCGAGCATCAAGAAATGAATTTGGCCATATATTGTAAAGCATTGGAAGAAATTATCACTCCTCAAACTCTCAATATAGAAGGACATATCAACAAGAAAAAGATTCATGCAGTGAAATATTGAATTGAGCATTAACAACAAGTTCTCCAACTTTTAAAGGATAACGCCGCTTTGGTGCAGAATCAAATGAAACAACAGGCAGATAAACATCGCAGGGACAAAAGTTTTTATGTAGGTGTTTGGTATTTTTAAGGCTACATCTAAAGCAAGCTATTTATGAGAAGGAAATGTTGGCAATACTACATGCACTTAAGAAAGGGTGACCTTACCCAATGGGAAGACACTTAGAGGTAAAATTGGATAATGATAGTCCTAAATACTTATTAGAACAAATATTATCTTTAGAAGAACAAAAAAAATGGGTCACAAATATGTTTGGTTATGACTTTGACATCATCTACAGAAAAGGGAAGAAATTTTTTGTTGCAGATACACTCTCAAGAAAGGATGAGGATGTGGAAGCATTGTTTTGTGCTATTTCTATTATCCAATGAGATTGGATAAACAAAGCAAGGGATGAATAGAAGAAGCACAAAGAAGTGTGGCCACTCACTCACAAGTTGCAGAATATCCCAATTCAAACAATATTGCCAGAACTTGAAGAGGAAGGAAAAATCATATTGGAACCTAGAGCAGTCACAGAAACAAGAACTCGACAGCTATGAAATCAATCAATTTCAGAGTATCTCATCAAGTGGAAGAATTACCCGCTGAAGTTTCCACATGGGAGAACAAGAATTTTATACAAAAGCATCAAGAACTACTCAAGAATTGAGGACAACACTTTTTGAAGGAGAGGGGCATGCTAGGCCCCTATACTACTAGTGTAACCCCTTATTGTTATTAGTACAACCCCCTTATTATATTGTTGTACCCATGTAGTCCCCATATTGTTATTATTGTGGCCCATAGAATCCCACTATCATTATTATTGTGCCCTTACATTATTATTGTTATGTCGTCTCTAATTATATTTGTGTGATGTAAAGGAGGTTTCCCCCTTGAAGAGGCTTATTTCTAAGGCTGGTCTATCTTTTCTATCTTTTTGTGAGATGGTTTCATAACATGTTTACTAAAACTTCATATATGTACACTCATTGGATGTAGAATTAGATTTTTCATCCAACGACTACCCACTCTGAATAGTTTTGAGTAGATCCACATCAAGAAAAAATCACAATACATGAAAAAGTGTTTTTAAAAAATGGTTTTCATGTATCTTGATTTTTTCTTGGTGTGGATTTACTCAAAAGTAAGTAGAGTCTCTACTCGTTGGATGTGAAATATTTTTCCAAATCCAATGAGTATAGACACATAAAATATGAGTAAACCTACAAGGAGATAAAGTCAAAAATATGATTAAAAATAGTATCCTTCTTCTTTTGTCTCTGAAAATATTTTTCCCTTGGGATGACACCATCATCATGAATCCTACTCGTCCTCTTAAATTTTATTTTTTCGTGCAATTTTCATTTTGAGACAGAGTTTTTACCTCAAAAATCCCCTAAGTAAGTGCTTATTTCACCATAAGTAATGTCACATCATGGCCACTAGACCTTAGTGTTACAGGTCAATTTGGGCACATCAATCTTGACTTCCAGATCCATATTATTAGGGTCCATCAAATCTTAATTGAGTTGTTTTCATTCCCTTATGAGCTAAACCTACATCATGCTTTCCTTCCAAGAGTTTCCATGACATCATTCATCCAAAAAATTCCCTTAAGGAGATCAGTGCAGGTAGCCTTCTATCAAGTTGTGTTGTAATACAGAAACTATACAGACTCGGTGCACTGCAGCACAGTTAGCCTTTGTTTCACCTGTGCTGAGCAAGATTAATCGAATTTTTTTAAATGAATCCATTGGATTTCTCATCCAATGGATACTTATGGAAGTTTCCATATTGATTGAGCTCACATTTGGATGAGGAAGAGGATTAATGAACCTCAATCGATTATCCCTTCCTCCATAGAGCCACCTCCCAATTATGGAAGAGCATTCACGAGGGCCATTAATGGCTTAACCTCTTCCATTCAGCTATAAATTCACCAAGCATTCAAAGGCTTGTCTGGGTTGGAATTCCTTGAGCTAAGGAAATGATGTTTGAATGAGATTAGTAAGGATGATGTCGGTTGCTTCATGAGGAGAGAAGGGATTGAAACTAGAAGGAAGACACTAAATCAAGAATGAACATTCATGGGTTGTAATCTTTCCTTTTATCAATAAGGAATTCAAATATTTTTCTATTCATGTGTTTATATGATGTATATCGTATTCTGGATTCTATGATATGTTTAATTAACAGATATTTATTATATTCTTTGATAGGTTTATGTCTTGGCTTGTGTGCAGGTACTTTCCAGGTGAGTTAAGTACAGAAAGGAGCAGTGGAATCATTCAAAGGGGAGAGGGAGCAAGTGAAAGTTACAAGTTGGTTTATTTTCCTTCTTCTCTTATCTATTGATTACATGAAAAGTAGTGAATTACTTTGTTTGTTGTTTCTAGACTAACTACTAGGTCTAGAGGGTTAGTCATTTGTAGAAACACTAAATTTTCCCAAAAAGAATTGGTGACTCCATCGGGGATTAATCTTAATCATTTTAGTAGCTTATCACCTCTTTAGACACCTTGACATACTTTACTTGTTGTAATTCAGCCTTTTCCATTGAATTTTGGTCAAAATTTGAGGTTAGATGACTCTTGAATGGCCTCATAGGAATCAGCACGGGCTAGCCTTAGAGACAGTGCTAAGTAGTGCAGTTAGGCCTTCTTTGACCTGCACTGATTAACAAATGAATATTTTAATCAGTGCGGTTTGGCCCTCTTTTCCCTGCGTTGATCGGTGCAGATAGGCCCCCTTTGGCCTGCGCTGATGAATCTTGAAATCATTGAAATCAGCGCAATCTTTAGTCAGACATAGTGCTCTGTAACACAACTAACCCCACTTTGACCTGTGCTAATCAACCTTAGGATAAATTCCCACCTTTGGAATGAGTCTTTGCCAAAATTCTTCTAATTGCTTGCTTGTTGAATATCAATAATGTCTTATCTCTGAAAATAGTTTTTCATCTCCTTAATCCAACCCTACTTTGATTGGATTGATTAAGGTTTCTTTAATGTTTTCTTTGTCATTATTAGTATATAGTCAAAGTTAGAATATATAGCTGATTGATTTTTTTCAATAGAAAAGTGTCGTAAAATCATCTTTTCCTTCGAAAATTGAATTGTCATAAAGTCTTCATTCATAAAAGATCAATTGATTTATATGTGCATATGGTTTGTCTTTTCGTTGAAAGTGTCATAATTCCTCATTTCTTTGAAATTGAGAGTGTCATAAATTCTTCCTTTCCCTGAAAAGAAATTGTCACAAAATCATCATTTTTATGAAAAGTGTTTTTTTAATCAATTGTGCATATTTCCTTTTTGTTCATCATAACATTAATGGATTTGAAAAGAAAAACATGCATTGTGCATATTAAAGTTTGTGAATGCTTGAAAGGAATGGTTTAGGGAATTGCATCTAGTTTGTGCTCTTTGTTGATTGATCAAAAAGTACTTGTATGCTCTATCCCTCATAGCTAGGATTTTCATTGCTGAAATTAAATGGAAAAAGTGTTTCTCATTCTAGTTGCATTCTTAGGAATTTCGAAAAACATCTCGTGGTGAACTCTCAAAGGGAAATTTTAAGCAAGATCAAACTAAAATTTACATCAATTAATCTAATAATGCATTGGAACTGAACGAAAAACATCTAGAGGTCTAGGCTAGAGACGTATTCTGATGTCTTTAAACCTAGTGGTTTTCATTTTCACCAAGGTTGGGTGATTCCTCCTCTCTGATTCGATAAGTTCTAGTATGGACTTGTGCTCCCTATACCGTCGAATATATGGTGGGAGACCCCAATACGTTGAAATACTTTATCTCTAGGAAGCCGAGTCTGCCGCCTTATCGATCGCAACGCACCGAACATAGCATTCGGGAATATTGACTATCGTATGTTAAATCCTTGGTAATTTCTCCTTCATTTATCACGAAGGTGTATATTGCAGTTTTATGATTAGTTTGGTAAACCCTCTTGTCTAGAATCTCTAGAGCAGTCACTTTCGTTCCTTTTTTACTCCTTAAAAGAAAAGGTTCATCTAAGAACTCGTCCTTTTAGGCTCATTAAGCACCGAAAGTGACTAGAGTCATCTTTTGTTTTTTCTCAACTCTTTAAAAATGAAAAAGCAAAGTTGTGTTCCAGTGTCGTAAAATTTAATTGACCGCAGATAACATCCTCCACGCTCACTCCTTTGTTGATATTAGGTTGAAACATATGGAAAAAAAATTCAAAGTCCACCAACCAAGGAATTCCCTTTGATGGGAATCCTAGTCCTTTTCCTTCTTTTGGAAATATTGGTGCTTCATATATGGCCACATTGTTCCTTCCAAGATTTACCATTGGCTTACCAGTATCATTGTTTTCAACCTCATTGGTTCAAAATGTTGTGATTTCTCCACAATCGAGTACACCTCCAACTGGACAAAATCAGCCTCTAGTTGATCCTAAAGTTAACCCTTTGCCTTCTTCCTCAGTTGTTTCTTCCTCCCCTTCTTCCTCTTTGCCTGGTGAAAGTATTGGTACTAGTAACTAGGTGGCTAAGAAGAAGAAGAAAGGGAAGAAGAAGAAGAAAAAGAAAATTCAGCAAAGGGGAAACCAAGAAACCATTGCTTCAAATGCAACATCTGATGAGAAACGTCCATCAAGCCTCACAAAGTTTTATATCCATGCAAACTTTGTGTAGTAGACCATCTTCTTTGAAATTGTCTTGATATTCCTCAAATCTTAGAAGAATGGTCTTCTCGTTCACATCATCCTGTGTCATCAATTTCTAGAGATCATGTTGGTGACACACCATCAACTAGTGGTAGTAAGGATCATGGAAAGAAGGGAAAATTTAAGTTTCCCTATAGGTTATGTGAAGGAAATCAACTTATTCACCTTTGTCCCTATATGGATGAAGCTAAAAAGGTGTTGGATAATCGTCCTGCTTCACCGGAGTGACTTCCATTTGGTTACTAGAAACTATCCCTAAATCCTTCACTAGTTGATGAATTGACTGGCTCAAATCAAACATTGGTCAAACCCACTCTCTCTGAAAGTGAATCCTATGAGTCTATACCTCACCCAAATCAACAGGTCGAGGTAACAGTTGACCTGATTTCACCTTTAGTAAATCATTCCTTTCCTCAAGAGTGTGAACATGATACCACTCAAGTTCTTTTTGTTTCTTCAAATTCTAATGAGCTTGGTGGCAGTCCTCTTATTCCATTAAGACAAGAGGAAAATCCTCCCACTCTCGTAACTCATGGGGTTAATCCTCCTGTTTCTACGGTACCCCCTCCAAGTAGTCTAGTCGCTTCCATTGATTAGAATCAACTCATAGGATTCTACCTTCCTTCTTATGTAACTTTCCAGATCATAGTACAAGTTTGTAATATCATTGTATCAGGCACTATTATAGATGAAGGTGCAACAATAAGCATCCTTTCCTCAAATTCTTGGAAAGCGCTCAGTTCGCCACCACTTGTACCCGTTACCCATAATCTGTGGGGTTTTAATAGAGGAACAAGTCAACCATTAGGGATCCTCCCTCAGTTACCAATTACTTTGGGAGGAAGAAATGTTTATCTGAATGTGATGGTAGTCCCAGACCCTTTAGATTATAAGTTACTACTTGGGTGTGACTATGTATATGCCATGGGAGCTATTGTTTCCACACTCTTTCAAGTGATGTGTTTCCTGCATGAAGGCAGAATTGTCACTATTGACCAGCTTTCATTTCCCGGTCGAAATATAGCTCCTAGTCAACCATCGTCCCTAAATGGTCCACTTATACTAATGGTATCATCCCCACCACGGGTTAATTATGTGGCAACCTGTTCCATACCTACATCAACTGACGATCAACTCAGTGATGTTGTACATCATGTACTGGGGGCATCAGAACCAGATCTCTCCTTCATGACCTCTTATGAGTTGTGATTGAATCTAAAGATAGTTCTTTTATTGTATCAAACTCGTTAAAAAATGAAACACGTCTATGAGGATAGTTCTTTTAATGTGTCAACCTCATTAAAAAATGAAACAAATCCTCATTAAAAAATGAAATAAGGAATATGGGGATAGTTCTTGGCCTTGTGTCAACCTCATTAAAAAATGAAATAAGGAATATGAGGATAGTTCCTGGTCTTGTGTCAACCTCGTTAAAAAATGAAACAAGGAATCTGAGAAGAGTTCCTTGACTTGTGTCAAGCTTAATAAAAATGAAACAAGGTCCCCTGGAGCACAGTTCCAGGTAGAGTCTTTGAGTAGATCTCGTAAAATCCCAATCAAGTTTTTAAATTGATCTCGTAAAAGAACCTTCATTCCATCCACTTGATAGCCTTGAGTAGTCTACTTAGGTGAATGTAGTGAAGCTTGGGGGTCATGTACCTAGTCGTAAAGTTAAGTTTCCCTGTAGGTTATGTGAAGGGAATCACCCCATTCACCTTTGTCCCTCTCTGGACAAAGCCAAAAAGGTGTTGGATAACCGTCCTACTTCATCGCAGCGACTTCCATCTGGTTACAAGGGACTCTCCTTTTCATCACGCTGGGGGCATGTAAACCAATCTCAAGTATAGTTTTTCATTTCAAGCTTATGTAAAAATGAAACTAAATCCAAGCATAGTTTTTCGTTTTAAGCTTGTGTAAAAATGAAACTAAATCCAAGCATATTTTCTCGTTTTAAGCTTGTGTAAAAATGAAACTGAATCCAAGCATATTTTTTCATTTCAAGCTTATGTAAACATGAAACCGAATCCAAGCATAGTTCCATATGGTTCAATCTTGTGTAAAAATGAACCCATTTCCATTTAACCCTTGTGATTGCCATTCTATCAGACTTTTTCATTAGATGAGCCTTGGTTGTCTTCATTCCATTGCCACCATCTCTTTGGCTGATCATACGCTTTCACTTGGTTATTTTACCTTTTTTGAGAAACAGTTGCAATGAGTGGTATTATTAGCCAACCTCCTCACATAAATCAACATGTTTTGATATGTTCCAACATCACCAGAACCAGTTGCTACTAGAAACCACACACTCCTTAAAATAGAGTCCTCTTTAAACTCTTTTCAGACTCTCTAAAAATGAAAAGATTGTCGAGCGCTTGTCTATTCCAGCTCGTTAAAGGATTGGAAACGACATATCTCTTAAATTATTTTATGCTTTCAGACTTGATAGATTATGATATGAAAAGGAACTTGTGGAGTTTCCTTTTAGTCCCTTTTCAAACTCTCCAAATGTGAAGAGGATCGAGTTATCTTTGTCATTAAACTCGTTAAAAACATCAAATAGCGACAAACTTGTCCATTTAGACAAGACTGAGTTCCACCTTCACTAGACTCGTTAAAACATCAAATAGTGATGGATTCACCTGAAGGGTGAAATTATACAACAAGCATATGTTATCCTTCTCAAGCTTCATAAAAATAAAGAGGTATTGGTCAGAAATGACTGGGGAAAATGGGAAAATCTGAGAACACTTTATGGTAGCAGGTCACTCTTGAACATGACACTTTAACCTCATCATCGTGACTATGCACGTTGGGTCATTCAACTTGATGGTTATCACACCATTGGTCTATCATACCATCCATCACTTTGTTTTGGGTCAATGCTACCAATTCACTTCAGTGTCTCCTATATGTTCAAGAGAAGTCAATCAGTTCAAAACTTCATCCTTTACAATACAGTAAACCTTCATTTTGCATGCTCGCCATTCCTGAACCTTCTGTCATCAGTTGATGTTCATCTCCAAAATCATTTACCTAATTTCATGTCGTTGATGTGGGATACAACAAGGCCCTCCTGTGATGAGTCACGTCTTGTCGACATCAGCACATCATCCAAGAAGTTGACTTAGAAACACCCCTTCAGTACCTTTAGCTTTGCATACATCAAATGGCAGGTTTCTCACTTCCGGCGATATGTTGACATCAGTGGCCTTCGACCGAAATACTTTGTATGGTGTTCAACATCAAATCATTTATTCACACCTTTTGAAGTGTACTGTAGTACCTTGAGGGTCATTATCATTATCAGTGATTCCTCTCACATCTGTTAATGGCTCACATCATTGGATGGTAATCAAGTGATGTCTCTCCATGTTCGATTTCAAATCATCTATTCACATGTTTAGACTTGTACATCAAGTAAACATTGAACGAGATTGAAGACTCCATATCTAGTTTCATCCACCCAGCTTGTGATATATTTTCAAGAGTACTATATCAAATGTACAAATGGCCTTAAATTCGTGGTCATCCATTCATGGGTCTATATCTGTAGACGACTATATTTGTACATGTAATGAAAGTTTATAAGCTGAGCATGGGTATGCCTTCCCTCAGGTAGTTCATAAGAAAAAAACACATTATCATGACATTTGTATTATAACGGATGCATCTTACCTTCCACTTCGAAACCTTCCCTCTGAATGGTAAAGCATCTCACTCAACATGTTTATTTTCGACTTCATGCTTTAGGGGGCAACTGTTACAGGTCAATTTGGGCACATCAATCCCGACTTCCAGATCCGTATTATTAGGGTCTATCAAACCTTAATTCAGTTGCTTTCATTCCCTTATGAGGTAAACCTACATCATACTTGCCTTCCAAGAGTTTCCATGACACCATTCATCCAAAAAATTCCCTTAGGTAGACTAGCACAGGTAGCCTTTTATCAGGCTACATTACAATGAAAAAATTGCACTGACTAGGTGCGTTGTAGTGCAGTTAGCCTTTGTTTCACCTGCAGTGAGTGAGATTCGTCGAATTTTTTTAAATGAACCCATTGGATTCCTCATCCAATGGATACTTTTGGAAGTTTCTAGATTGATTCAGCTCGCATTTGGATGAGGAAGAGGATGAATGAACCTCAATCCATTATCCCTTCCTCCATGGAACCACCTCCAAATTTTGGCAGAGCATTCATGAGGACCATTAATGGCTTAACCTCCTCCATTCAGCTATAAATTGACTAAGCATTCAAAGGCTGGTCTGGGTTGGAATTCCTTGAGCTAAGGAAATGTTGTTTGAATGAGATTAGTAAGAGTATTGTAATGATCTCAAGTTGTTGCTTCATGAGGAGAGAAGGGATTGAAACTGGGAGGACACTAAATCAAGAATGAACATTCATGGGTTGTAATATTTCCTTTTATCAATAAATAATTCAAATATTTTTCCATTCATGTATTTATATGATGTATATCATATTATGGATTCTATGATATGTTTAATTAACAGATCTTTATTGTATGCTTTGATGGGTTTCTGTCTCGGCTTGTGTGCAAGTACTTTCCAAGTGAGTTAAGTACGGAAAGGAGTGGTGAAATTGGTCAAAGGGGAGAGGGAGAAAGTGAAATTTATACGTTGGTTTCTTTTCCTTCTTCTCTTGTCTGTTGATTATAGGAAAAGCAACGAATTACTTTGTCTGTCGTTTCTAGACTACCTACTAGATCTAGAGGGTTAGGCGTTTATAGAAACAATAAATTTTCCCAAAACACTTAGGAAACATATTACCACATTCTTGGATCAAAACATACTTAAGCAGTTGACATTCCAATGTTTGACCATGTTATCACGAATCAAAGCCTACACATGATAGCCAGAGGACACTTGTCCCTTCCTTGTTAGGCATTCACATATAATCGATGCAATTATCAACATTTTTTCTTTTCTATAAACAACACATACGATCTATCACATTATCATGTTATGTCTTCCTCCACTAAATCCAAGTATGTTTCCTTCTTCATAACACTATCTAAAATCCTAATTAGTCATGTGTTTTGAGAGATCAAATATTTTAAATTTTTTTTTTTTTTTAATTTCAAAGAATATTTATACAAGCTAAAATATCGATCAAATAAATTTATATATGCATTTAAGTAAATATTTTTTTTTTGTATTATATAGTAAAATATTTATCACATCCAATGTGAAAAAGACTTAGAGAGAATAACACTAAACATATATTCTATGTATAGGTGTGGAAGAAGATTATGTAATTTCATTTAAATTAGAAAGTTTTCATTTATTTATTTATGTTATGTGTGTCCTATTTTTTCTTGTAAGATTAGAGATGTTATATTAAATTAAAAAACA
Source organism: Pinus taeda (assembly GCA_000404065.3). Taxonomy (NCBI): domain Eukaryota; kingdom Viridiplantae; phylum Streptophyta; class Pinopsida; order Pinales; family Pinaceae; genus Pinus; species Pinus taeda. The sequence goes on along the minus strand of APFE030917266.1, from coordinate 23,302 downwards.
CTAAGGTACAATATAGGTAGTATCTACTAGTCTTTCACTAGGGAAACCATACAAATAGAGAAAATGCAAATAATTAGAATTGTCTTTCCTGTTCCTAATCTCACGCTTAGGTAATATAAAATAGTAAGGAAACACTACATAATAAACATTGCATGGATTGTTAGAAATTGCTAAGTTGCAAAATGTTTTCTGGATTGAATACTAAACCCTAGTCGAATTCACTCATTTCTATTTAGGGTGTGATCAGGTGGTTGGGGATCGCCATTGCTATTAGATGATGCATAATAAATTCTAATGAGTTTATTAAATAACAATATGAACTTCCCATCTATTTTTTCCATTTTCTTTTGAAGCTCAAACATGGATATGGTAATACCTTACTGAGTATATGCCATGCATGTGAGTACCATCCCCATAATGGTTTTTACATGCTGATATATATTAAATGTATTCATATAGGCAAAATCCCTAACCATGGTAGAGTTACATACATTAGTGGTCTAATTTCTAGTTTCATGCTTAACATGTGCATCATGAACAAAATGATGAGCCTGTCTAACTTGGTTTTCAATATCAACAATTTCCCTCTGAACAAATTTTTGAATAGTTAACTATACCTCTCTATAGTCACTCTAGTTGAGGCATGAAAATGGGTACCACACAGGGCAAGGGACAATGAATAGGGGAAGAGGGGGTGCTAGGTCAACCCATATGTCCTCTTATTGTAGGGCTAGTCAAATGTTGGTGAACCATAGATAAAAAAAGGAATTAAAACATGGGATTTTTGGGTTTATAAAGAGGGATGGAATGAGTGTGAACAAGCAAGAAGGATGGGGAGAGCACAAATAGATACCAACAGGAAGTAGAGGGGCTGAAGCAAATTCACCAAGAGGAAGAGTCAATGAATCCTCTGAAGTACATCAGACCAAGGCAAGGAATAGATAGCCATAATCAAAAGACATGTATAACATAAACTAAGAAAATAGACAATGACACCATCCTTGAAGTGAATTGTAGGGCATCAGAAATAAGAGACCAAAGTTGAGTGATGGAGCTGCATGAGATGGAGAAATTCACAGCAATAGTGAGAGTCTCCAATTTTTGAGATTTGTCACCGAGATTACTCTCTGAGATTGCATGACTCCCCAAAATCCATTGTGGGATACCAAAATTTCTACTTCTAGGGAAAAGACTCCATTTCTGAGGGGTTTTAAGAAAATTCTAGCTCCTTCAACTAGTTGCATAGTAGCCCTCCCACCATTATGTTGTCTGATGGCTCCAATTTTTCCCATCCGTAGCCATGATTATAAATTTTGACACTTGGGTGTGTGAATCCCCACATAAGTGTACTTTATTGTGATCTTGCACACTTGTAAGTCTTGTTGATTCAAAATTTCCATAGCTAGGATGTTATTCGTAATGGCAGGGAGGAAATGGAAGCTACTAGGTGGAGGCTACTTGTGGACCCTTATTAAACCATTCTTCCATAATCACTAATTTATTTTTTGGTTGATAGACACCATTTGTCAGGGCTAATTTATTATTGTAATATTTAAATACAATTTGTCTTTAATTTTTTAGAGGACAAGAGCTCCCAATTTGAGTCAAGGGCTTCTATTGCATAGCATTATCACTACATTTGCAAGCTTATCTACCACTTTTCTTCATTCTTCAATGTTTGTTAGGAGATAAGTGCATTAAAACTAGAAATGAACTATGCTATGTTTTCCATCTTGGCTAAGAGTCTCCATTGTTTGTAAGTTTGGCCAGCTTGGAGACACTTTGTAATATCTTGAGCATGTCTATGATTATTTTTGATTCTCTATCTAAGATGAGCTTATCTATGTTTAATTTTCATGCTATATTTATTCCATGTTCCATAACATATAATGTAGATGCATTATTGGTATGATCGCCAAGGGCCCCACCATAAACATGTGGTATTTTTCCTTTCTCGTTCTTGAAAACCCCTCCATATCTTGTTCGTCATGGATTTACCGCAGAGGTACCATGAATGTTTACGTTCATGAACCCTCTTACCGATGGTTTCCAGTTGTCATGGCATGTCTTATTGTGATTGTTGGTGAGGGGATTTATAATTTCCATTAATTGATGCAAACCCAAAAATTTGAGGATTGTAGCTTATCCAAAGATCGCATTCCCAATCCTAAGTGTTCCATGGGGAAATGAGAATAATTTCTTTAACCTTTTCAATTATTTTTTTCCAAACTTATTTCAAATTCTTTTTATCATCTTCGAATATTATTTGGTTATGTTCCTTCCAAATTTCATAGGTTATGAATGCTAAAGGGATCTTTTGGACTATATTTATGATGTAGTTCTTGAAGGGTGTGGGTCTCCAATCCTCAATTGTGGATTTTTTGTTCATTCTATTTCTATTAGTATGAATCAATATTATTGTTAGCATGTCCCATATTTCTTAGGAAAATAGAACATCATTTAACAAGTGTTCCACTATTTTTGTACTTGAGCAATAAAAGTGGCATTGTGTTGGTCCTTGGAGTCCTTGCTCTTGGTGGCTATCCCATGTTAATTGTTGAAAATACCAACAAGAAATGTTAAAAATAGCATCAAGAAAGATCCTGATTTAATTTTTCCTTGAATTAAATTAGGAATAAAATTGTAATTCCACAACTCATGACAACTCGTATTAGTTAAATAAGTTAATTTGTCTTAGTTGGTTGAGTTAATTCAAATTGAGGGTCTAACTAGAGTCGTGTAGATTGCATCCTATAATTAGGAGCACTAGTTGAGTATATTTGGAGTTGTAATTAATTAATTCAATCTAAGTGAGTTAAAGCCAGTTAAAATAGTTCTAATTGATGGAGCAACTAGTGGGATGTCGAGTACTGTGGTGTTGCCTGTAGTCGAATATGAAGCTACTTGAAGTGTATTGTGGTGTTTCCTACAGTGATCAACTAGTAAAATGAAGATTCACTCATAATTAACTAATGCATGTCATATCTGAGAAAGACCCAGTTGATATTGGAGTTGAGGGATATTGTACTATTAGTTGTATAATTATCCAAATTGTATAGATGGTGAATGTAGTCAGAGGAAGATCCTAGAGGAACTATGAAATCCAATGGAGGAAAATTCCTATTAAATAAGAGCCTAATTCCTCATTGAACAATGTAAGGAGGTAGGAGCTTAGAAGGTTAGGAAATTGGCTAAGCGTTGGCTAGAGTCACCCTAGGAAGCAGTGAGACAAGTAGAGATAGTATAGAGGTTTCTAGGGCTTTGGAAAATAATTGTAATCTTCTCATATTTTTTGAATAATTCCATATAAATGTAGCAGGGGTTTTTAGTTCTGGATTTATCCAAGAAATCATTGTGTAATGTGATTGAATTTTTCCCCTTTTACGCTTCATGATTTCCGCTGATGAGTAGAGTAGATTGAAGTCAAATTTTTCTTAGGTAAAATTGCCTTGGGGTTTGTGTCAAGGATGTCCTGGTTACATAGTAGTGGTTTTGGGCACATGGTATAGTGTACCCATGGTATTATGGTCTGTGGTATTGCATGTAATGGAGCCTATAAAAGGTTCTTAACAACTAGTATCAGAGCTAGGTTCTCTTTAGAAGGACGTTTTTTGTTGCCAACGGTTTGTATTGGCATGGTAGATAGTGAGATAATTAAAATTTTCTTGCAAATCTAGATCAAAAGCCATATATTGTGAAGAAACGTTGCACATTATTAGGTCACGAGAGATTTAGTGGATGAGGAAGATATGTATATGTAGATTAATTAGTTTATGAACCATGTACCTGAAAAGAACGCCTAGATAACTAGCAGTTACAGTGGTTGGTGACCCATGTAATCCATTAGATAGGTTCTTTTTATATGGACATTGATGTCATATGTACAAAGACATCAACAAGGGTAAACCATTCTTTTATTTATTATTATAATGGAGTGAAATTTTTTATTTGCATGTAAATGCGCATACTATTGTAAGACCTGGTAAGGCATGCATACCACAGGGTAATTATCGGTAGAGTCTGGGTTAGACCTAGGTAATAGGGGATGACATGTTAAGAAATCCTGGGTAAAAACTTTGATGCGAGTAAGGGCTAGAGTGGGTGAGAAAGCCTCACTTAGAAGGTTTTTGCTGGATTTGGTCAAGGAACCCAAACTCAAGTTTAATGGGGGAATGGTTAGGTAAAATTGGCTCAGGGTTTGAGTCAAGGTTGACATGGTTAAATAGTAGTGGTTTTGGGCACATGGCATAGTGTACCCATGGTATTATGGTCTATGGTATTGCATGTAATGGAGCATATAAAATTATGGGAATACTTCATTCTAATGTAGGCCTGGAGGTGAGCAGTGAAGGATCACTTGGCCGGTTGGCCAGGGTTTTAGCCAATGCTAATGAGATCTCATTTGGTTGGGTTTTTCCTCGGATTTAGGGTTTTCCTAGATAAATATTTTTCACATATATTTATTTTTATTTTTGTTGGTTATTTTGTTATTCCTGTCTATAAATATCGATAAATCTTAGTAATAATTGATCTCTTTGTCATAAATTTCTTAACATTTTTAACATATTACAATCTCCAGTTTGATTCTACAAGGAATTTTCTACATGGTATCAGAGCTATTATTGTAGAACTTTATACATGGTATTAGAACTATATTTGTAGAAATATCTACATGGGATCAGAGCTAAAATCATACTAGAAGAGAAGAATTCAAAGTTGTCCTTGTAGATTGATGGAAATCTATTTCAGTGCACATCCAGAAGACACTCTGTGTAGACTTCTTAATGGAGCTACAAGGCTTCTAGTGGGCAAATCAATGAGTCAATGTTCAATGACAAAAGAAGGATTTTTTTATCATTGATATTAGAATATTGAGGGGTAGAGATATTTCCCATAGGGAGATCGATACTGAAAGGGAGTCTAGTTTCAGAGGGAGAAGCCTTATGGAAGTTAATACTTCAAGGTTTGGGGAGATGAAACATTATTGCAGTAGTTACAATAGCAATGTGGAAGAGGAAACATAGTAGTAGACGGAGCAGTATAAGTAGATCATATTTAGCTCATGCATGGAAATCCTTGAAGAGAAAGGAAAAGGCTAAAGACTTGGTGGTTGAGAGGGAGCATAATTTACTTCTTAAAATGTAGCCTCACAAGCAACCTCAACAAGTTTTGGAACAACCACAACTGGAGAAGGAGAGAGGACGATGAGTGTATACATCTGCTCTAGGAGAGACCTCTAGTAGGGGGAAATTTTGAGCCAGGTGGGAAGAAGGATCACATCCAACCATACCTCCAGGTCAGAGGTGAGGCAATGTGAAGCAATAGTCCTAAGAGTTGCAGAAGTTTGGGCAGGGTCCATTGAGGTGTTTCTGTCTCATGGATCATTACCTTGCTATGAGGGCCCGAAGTATTTAGTAGAAAGAGGATCAATGTCAGACAGATAATGAGGAGTGAAAATTAATGTCAACAATAGAGCAGGAGGCTCAGTATCAGAGTCAACATTGACACAATTTTCCTAGTAGATAGGGATCAGTGTGAGTCAGATATTGAGGAGTGCAAAGCATTGTTGACAAAAAAGCAAGAGGCTCAGTAGTAGAGTCAACAATAACACAATTTTCCTAAGAGAAAGGGATAAGTGTTAGTCAGATACTGAGGAGTCTAGAGTAGTGTTGACAGCAGAGCAGGAGGCTCAGTATCAAAGTCAGTAACAACACAATTTTTCCTAGTAGACAGTTGCAAACAAAGTTGGTTAAGTTTATTTTGTTTGGATTCTTTTTCGGTTGCAAATGTTGCAGTAGGAACATAAACAATGACAACAGTTGCATGAAAAACATTCCAAAGGTACTAGATTGGGATATATGTGAATCCCTTTCTTGTTGAGAGGAAGTGTTGAAAATAACAAAAAAAATAATTAAAAATAGCATCAAGAAATATAATGATTTAATTTGTCCTTGAATTAAATTTGGAAAAAAATTGGAATTCCACATCTCATAACAACTTGTATTATTTACCTAAGTTAATTTGACTTATTTGAATAAGTTAATTCGATTTGAGGGTTGAACTAGAGTCGCGTAGAGTGCCTCCTACAATTAGGAACATTGGTTGAGTTTATCTTGAGTTGTAATTAATTAATTTAGTCTAACTAAGTTAAAGTGAGTTAAACTAGTTCTATCTTATCGAGGAATTAATGGGAGGTTTAGTAGTGTGGTATTGCTTGCAGTCCATTTGGGTGCTACCTACAGCTAAATATGGTGTTGCCTGAAGTGCAATGCGGTGTTACCTGAAGTGCAGTATGGTGTTTCTTGTAGTGATCAATCACTAAACTGAAGATTCACTCACAACTAACTCGTGCATATAAGATATGAGAAGAACGTAGTTGAGATTGGAGTTCAGGGATAGTGTACTATCATTTTTATAATTATCCAAATTGAACAAAATGTTTAATGCAGTAAGGGGAAGAGCCTAAAGGAACTGCACAATCTAATGGAGGAAAAATCCTATTAAATAACGGCCTAATTCATCATTGAACAATGCAAGGAAGTAGGAGCTTGGAAGGTTAGGAAATTGGCTAAGTGTTGGTTAGAGTCAACCTAGGAAGCAGTGAAACATATAGGAATAGTGCAGAGGTTTCTCAGGCCTAATAAAAGCATCACAATCTTCTCATATTTTTTTACAAATGCAATATACCGATAGTAAGGGTTTTTAATTTTGGCTTTCCCCGGGAAATCATTCTATGATGTTATTGAATTCTTTATCTTATATTCTTTGTGATTTCATTGGTCATTTATTGTTTCCACTTATGAGTAGAGTACATTCAAGTCAATCGTTTTAGCACATTATAATCTGCAGTTTGAATCTACAAGTAATTTTCTACAATAATGTTTTACTATTTAATAGAGTCATATTAACATTGTTATTTTGGGCCACAAGTTTTTTTTCAATTGTTTTTTCCATCTATTCTCCTCATTTTGTTCTATTGTCCCTGCTAATATACTAATTCTTTGATATTAAAGAATCCCTTGTGGTTTTGTACGCATATGAGAATGTCATTTCCATCTCAACTCTTTATTCTCCTACATTTGAGTTTCTTTTCCAGAGCTTTAGATGCCTCTATATCATTGTTGGTAGCTTCATGTCTTCCTTTATCCCAATGTCTCCATTGTGTTTTCTCTATTGTGTTATTCCAATATTCCTTGAATAACACTTTTCCATGTTGTTGTAATTCAACCTTAATGTTTTCCATGTATTCTATTTGTTCCATCTTCAACCATTGTTTCCATGAATCATCCAAGAATAATGCTAGATTTACATTGAAAATTTCCTCGAAGTTGTGGCTCAATATGAGCTATTTACTATCCCATGCTTGATTCCGTAAATATGATCCATTTATTTCTCCTTGCAGTTTTATGAGTTTATTACTTTCAATGTGAGGAGCACATTTTTTTTTCCATATTTTTCTCCATAGGTATTTAGGTTCTTTATCCATATCGACTAAGTCTTTTCTCCCATAACTTTGCTTTGGATTTCGAGGTTTTTTAGCCCCATACCCGTTGCTATTTTATATATGGACAAATTTTCCCAAGCTCCTAGGGCCCATTTGTTCTCTTATTTAAATCCTCCCCAGAGGAAAGATCTTTGAATGGAGCAAATTTTGTTGAGGACAATGTCTAGGGTGGCAATGGATGATACACAATGCAGAGGAATGGTCCAAAGCACATACTTTTAGGAGATTAAGGGATTTGAAAATCCAACAAGATAACTTGGCTTCTAATTTTGAAAGGATCCCTTCCCAAACTTTTATTCTAAGAAAGATCTTGATAAAGGGAACACCAAGAGATTTGGATGAAAGGGAGATTCACTGAATACAATGAAACATGGATATGCGTATCTGGATATGATTGAAGGTGTTGAAGAAAAATATTTGTGATTTGGAAAGATTAGTGTCAAGATCTGATGCATCTGCAAAGTCTAAGAGAATGGTTTTAAATGTTGAATCTTATTTTATGGAAGGTTGGCCCATGAGAAGAGTGTAATCAAGGAACTGAAGATGGGAGGATGGGGGTAGTTTGATTCATTGGATAGGACTTTTAGCAAACCTGGGGAGATAACATGTTTATTGTATCTTCCAAGGAATTCAACATCTCAAAATAATATGTATGGGGAGAGGGAATTCCCCCTATTTAATGCCTCTTGAAGGAAATAAAGTGGGAGAGGGAACTCCATTTACCAGAATGGAGAATAATCCTTTGGAAATGACATTCAACACTCAAGAGACCTAAGATTCAACAAGACCATAGGGTCATAACATAATAAATATGTACCTCCATCTGACTGTGTCAAAATATTTCAACATCTCTATCATAATAGTCATTCCAGGAGTTTTCCTGGTAGAGAGGGAGCATATTTTCTCATGAGCCATAATTATATTTTTAAGGATTTGTTTTCCTTTAACATAAACAAATTATTTTTTGAGAGATAAGGAGAGGTAAGAGATTTTTAAGTATGTTATCTACAACTTTGAAGATGACCTTGTACATAAACTTGTATAGGGAGATATATTTGAATTTAGATGGGGATCATGCTTGGGAGTTCTTAGGAGTGAGGGTTAGAAAGGTGGCATGCAAGGTTGTAAGAAATATTAACAATTTTTTGGAGTATTCAAATAATTCAACAACTTCCTTTTGTATGATGCTCCGACATTTTTGATAGAATTCTATCATGAATTTGTTTGGTCTTGGGACCTTGTTTTTAGGCATATCCATGATGGCTTATTCTACTTCTTCTAGGGTGATATCTCATAGCAGCATTTCACTCTGTTCCTTAGTGACAAGGGTTGAGAATGTGAACAGTAATTCTCCTTACGGCTTGGATCTTGTCTTCAATAACTTATGTTAGTAGGGTTTAGAAGTGGTTGTTGAGCTCCTGCACAATATTTTGTTGCCCCTACATCTTTTTATTTTGACTTTTTTTGAGATTAGTTATTTTTTTTTCTTGTGCTAGATCATTGATATATGAAAGTTTTTTTCATTTCTTTCCCCTTCCTTTAACCATTTTAGTCTAGGATTTCGCCCGCATAATATATCTTCTTTTTGCAACCTTTATTCTAACTTCATTTGTGTGTTTGGTTCCTTTATTATGAGGTCCTTTATTCTTCCTTTATCCATAATTCCTTTTTGGATTATTTCCATCTATTTCTCTAGCCTTCTCTTGTTTTCATGTATGTTGCCAAATTTCTGTAGATTCCATATTTTAAGGTTCTTCTTTATGGCCTTTAATTTTTGTTGAAATTGATACATGGATTTACCTTCTATCATTTCTTCCTCTTGCCACCATTTTTCTATGTTTCTCTTAAAGGTAGGTTGTCTAATCCAAAATGCTTCAAAATGGAAACGTCTATTTTTTGTGTTCCAACCTAGTCTATAAACAGCTAAATGGGCCAGTGGTCTAATCCATTACTATGAACAATAATGGCTTATAGACTTAGCCCTGATAGAAGAAGGCTTTCAAAAATAAGCTAATGGTCCAATATTGAGGCCACTTGACCAGAGCCTTCCCTTCTGCTAGTCCAAGTGGCTATGCTATTATTGATTTCCAGATATGCAATATTTGAATATTGAAGTTTGTGAAGCATGCATATTCTTTCAATAATTTTCTAGTACCTCACTTTTTCCCTTGTAGATATTTAATCAATTTGAGATCCCTTCCAATAATTCAACAGTGGTCAGTAACAATCATTTCAATATTTTGGAGGCTTTCTATAAATGAATTTTACTCTTTGGGGGAGATAAGATCATAGATGTTATTGATGTATCCCTTCTTAGATGACCATACGAATTGGAATTGAGTAGTAATGGTGTGCTGGGCAGATATGTAATTTTCCAAAGATAAGGTTTTAGGGTTACATAAAAAGGAAATCCCTCCTGAGGCCCTCTGGCATCATTTGAAATAATTTTAAGTTTCTCCAATTTCTTTTGAAGATTTTTTGAAGAGTATTAAGGATAAATTTGATTTATGACAACATGATTATATCACAATTTTCAATTTTTATTTTGATTTTCATGAGTCCCTCTTTAGATTTTCCATTTAGATCCCTTATATTTTATGATATAATTTTCATTACGGTTGGGATTGGGAGGGTAGGTATGTTTTTTTCATTGGTAATACCCTACCTAAATTTAGTAAATAATCCCCATTTCCTGAATTAATTGATGATTAATTTTTCTCTCCCTTTTTCCCCTCTCTGACTCCTTTTGGGTGGTTCTTGGTTACACTACATTTTATCCCTAAAGAAAAGAGTGAATCGACTTTAAGGAGTTACTTGGGGGTTGATTTCTTTCTATCTTGTTGCTTGAAGTAGACCCCAGAAACTATTTGTACTTTCTCTTTTGGTATGTTGACTGGATCTTTTGTTTTCTGTTCACGGATAATTCTCTAAATGTCCATATTCTTTAATCGTGGGTCTTCTAGTTCTTCATTTTATGATTCTTCCTACTCTTCTTCCACCATCTTTACATCTTCCACAACACTTTTTGTTTTCGTTGTACGTATTGGTTTTCATGTTGCCCATTAACTTGGGCATTCTCCAAGTATATTCCTAGATTTTTTGTTTTTTCTAGGACTCACCCTTGGTATTGTTATATTTCTTCCTCTATCTGTAAGGTTGAAAATTTGTCATTGTTTGGATAGTTAGGGAAGGATGGATATAAAAATCATTTACATTTTTCCTTTATCCTTCTTGTCACTTTTGTGAAACCCTCTTCATCTCCCCAGTGCTCTATGTGTGTTGTCCTTTTCATTTGATTCTATGGGAATTCTCTAAATAAATGCCCATATTCATGACATTCTTTTATAGCGAAACAAAGTTTTCTCATAGTCGATGGAACGTTCCCACATATAATCATGTTAACCGATATTTATACTTTTTAGTATAGCCTTGTTTAGGTTCAAATATACACATAATTTAGCATACAACATGTACCTCCCTCGCCTGGTGGTCTCTAGGAGCATAATGAATGACCTATGGTGTTTCCAATGTCCTCCAAAATGTCTAGCTCACATTATTCCTATGGAAATGTGTATTGCCATAGGAAAACAAGGACTAAGTTGAAGTATTCTTTGTTGGGATTAAATATTTCAATCTAGGGTCTCATGTACAACCATTCAAAGTTTAGAAAATAAGGTCCTCCCGGAACTATTTTATCCCAATTATTAACATTGTCGAAGATGACAGTGAAAAATCCCCCTGAACCTAAATTTAAATCCACATGCCCCTTAATATACCAATTCTTACAAATCCAAGATATAATTACCCTTTTCGATGTCCATATACTTACAAATTTAGAGATCAGTTCTTTGTCCTTATGTATTCAATTTTATCCCCTATTTTCTTTGGTACGATTCATACGTTGGGGGATTTCCTAGATGTAGGAGACAAGATCCTAAATTTCTTGATGGTTAGTTCTATTGATTTTTTGGATTTACTTCTTTACTCCCCCTACCCCTACTACTTATTTGTTATTTGGTTTTATGTGTTAGATCTTGGTTAAGTGTTGTTACTGGTTCTGTGAATGTTTGACCTGGAATTCCTACCAGAAACTATGATACTATAGGAGGGACTACTCCTCCCCCTTGGGCACCATCTACTCACAATAGTAAAACACTTGTTATATGAAACCCTAGTGATGATTACACATTAGATTTTAGTTTGCTACCCTTATTATATTCCATCTTATTAGCATAATAATAACCCTAACCATCATTAGTATTTATCTATCTCTTATTATCCTAAAAGAAAAATAAGGTCACGTTACTCCTATTACATGGGATATATTATGCACCTAACATTAAGTTGATAAAAGCTTAATACAACATAAATGCTTAATATAATATAAAAGTTGGATTATAAAATAATTAGTATATATAAATTAATATATTCAATTTTGTTAATAATAAATAATGCCTCACAATTCATCATAAATGGTATTTATAAAAAAAAATAGAAAATTATTGAATAAAATGTTTTCAATAAACAATTTATTATATCTAAAATATATTAACATAATAATAACTTTTATCATTACATTATTAGAATATAAATAATTAATATATTTGTTATAAATTTATTTAAAATCATTTGCAATGACATTTTATATAATAAAAAAGAATTATTATATTATCTAGCTTACTAAATATAAAATAAATTTTATATCTATATGGAAAAATTTATATTAGTGAAATTAGCATTAAATGAAGAACACAAATATACTCAACCATGCAAGTATTGTAGCAACGTGAAAGTGTTTATTTGCTCAAGAATATTCAAATTAGCATTTACTTTGCAACACATGTACATTCAAATAAAAAAAAATATAGAACATTGACTAAAAACATGTGACAATTTTTTGTTAATAAAGATCATTTTTTTGAATGGCTCATTTCACAAAACTTGCATGTGTATTATATCAAATGAGAAGGTTGTCGGTACTATTACACTATCGTCATCAAGTGTCTATTGTGACAACACATGAACTAGGATGGGAATACCTACATTTACCCTCTCTTTGTGAAAAATTGTTTTAGTGCCTTACTACTTGTGAGAATTGTTATGAATGTGTTATGTTTCACCACGTTACGAGTTAATGTGGATATCTAGCTTATGCTTTTTGCAATGGGAGGATGTTGTGAAAGTGGGTTATGCCTTTTCTTGCGACAAAAACAACCCAATAATGGGTTACACCTAGCTTTTTCTCTATCCTACATGGAACCACAAACCACTCCTTGGAACTCACCAATGTTAATGTAGTCATCACAGTGAGATGAAAAAATCTCTACCTTTAATTTTCTAAATAGATATAAAAGCACATCCCTATTTTTCAAGGAGGTTTATAAAATACCATAAACCAGACATTCATCTAATTGTTTAAAAATGGTTAATAGGTACAATAATTCTTACAAATACATCCCTTTGTGATTGGTGGTTTTAATCTATTTCTTTGGTCAATAAACACTTACATTAGCTAATTTTTGAAATTTTTAGGTCTACAATTTGGCATTTATATAGACTCATCCTATCATGTTTCTATATTCTATCCTTATAATTAGAAATGTATGTTAATTGGTCTTGAGCATTTACAATAGAAGATAGAATAATGTTTATTAATATCACTAGTGATACCCATGAGGGCTTTCTATTATTTCATAGTCTTGTATAGGGGTTCTATGAGACCTCAAGCCTTCATCAATTTCCATTTTTATGTTTATGGAAGGTGGATTCAAGTTTGATGTGTCTTGAACAATTGATGTTGGTTTGAGCTTTCTCCCAGCTCCTTATTAATTAAGTCGACAACAATTTAATAAGAAAAAATTAAACTTATTATCTATTATTCAAACAAATATGAAGAAAAAACAAATTATATTAAAGGACTAACCTTGAACCAATTAATGACCACATTAGTAAAGTCATATAGTGATTTGTCTACCTCTCCTCAATTTCAATGCTCTCTAAAAGTATGTAATGTGGTTAGTTGTTGAAATGGACTAGCCACGGGATTTAAAAATGTTGAAAATACCAAGAAGAAATGATAAAAATAGAAATGCTAAAAACATCATTGCTATAAATAGAATTTCAAGATATACTCCAACTTTGTTGGAAACTAAAAAAAATAGAAATGCTAAAAATAACATTGCTATAAATAGCATTTTGTGATACATTCCAATTTTAGTTAATCCCTGAACTAAAATTGAGAATTAAAATTCGAATTTGATCTTAGCAATTGTTTGTAAAATAATTAATTAATTCATATTGAGTTAATTAGTTGTAGGAAATCAAACATGAAGTCTATGTGAAGACATGCAACATTTTGTCCATTGATTGAGGAAGTTATCCCTTGATTAAAGAGAGCAAGATGAGTTGTACTTTGAGTTGTAATTAGGTAGCTCAGTTATCTAAGTTAAATCTAGTTAGATTAGTTCCAACAGTTTGTGAAACTGATTTTGAGTTCAGTTAGTTAATGCATGCATGTATGTAACTGCTGCACTTCAGATAACTGAATATTCTCTCATAAATAACTCATGCATATCAATTTAGTCAGAGACCCAGTTGAGATCAGAGGAAGGGACAATTTGCTATCAATTTGAAGATTTTTCCTAGTAGAAGGACCTATCTCCTTTAGGATTACGAAATAATTTTTGAGGATCCCAAGTGAAACTACGCAAGGAAATAGGAGGCTTGGAGGGCTGGAGGAAGGCATATGTTGTTTCTATTCCATCTGTGAGCTGTATTGTTCGATTGTGCTGAGAGTTGGATGGCTTGTGAGCTGAAACTTTGTGTAATCTGAACATATTTCCACTTGTATGATATTACAGAGATCAAGATTTTAGCCTGAGGATTTCCCCAGAGTATTCTTATATGTTCATGTGTGATTTCTTCCTTATTCTCAGTCATATGTGTTCTATTTGAGCTTGCTCATATTCGATTAAGCTTCCACAAGTTTGTTGTAGACGTAGATCTTGTATTTTGCTTTGGTATACTGCATAATCTGTTGATCTACACTGGGAAATTCTACATGGTATCAGAGCCAAATTGATCGAAGTGAAAAATAGTATACAGGAAGGGAGGATGGATAAGTTTGAAGTTCCTAAATATAGAAATCGAGTTCTTATCACATCTCAATTTCGCCAATGTCGTTCAACGGTTTAAGACTCGAGTATGCCCTTGATGGTGGCTTGAATTATATAGACTGGAAGGATCACATGGAAGAAGTATGAGAGGATAACGGTCTAAAGGACTTCATTGATCAACAAGTCCCCAAGCTAGCAGCAACTAATTCAACAGAATTGGCGGAATGGAAGAAATGTGTCACTAGAGTAAGGAGAATCCTTCTAGAGGGAGTTCGAGACCACATAGTCTCGAGTCTCCATGGGAAGGAGACACCATTTTCAATGTGGAAAACATTGAAAGATCCATATCAGAATAACAATGATCAGAGGAAGTTGGTGCTAAAAGACAAGCTTCGGAAAATAAAGTGTGAAAAGGTCGACACGATATCTACGTATCTGAACAAGCTCACCACCTACAGGGATGAGCTTGGAAGTGCATGGATCATGATAGGCAATGATGACATGGTGAGTCTTACTCTCGTCGGTCTTCCTAAGAGCTGGCATAGCTACCAAGACTCGGTAAATTGAAGGGATAAATTGCTAGATTAGGAACGAATTTGGTTGGATCTGATGCAGGAGGGGATATGGAGAAGCACCAGAGATGATTCTCCATCCAAGGAGGATGAAGAAAATTTCACCTTAGTGAGTAAGGCAAAGAAATGGAAGGAGAAGGATTCTCACCCCAAATCGAGTGCTTCCCATGGTGGGAAGAAGTTTGCCAAATCGAAAGTGTGATGCTTTCATTGTCATGAGGTGGGAAATTATGCGACATACTATCCATAAAAGAAATCTAGGAAGGGATCCTTGGAAGGATCATAAGGTGAGTCACTGGCCTCATAACTTGAATTGGATTTCACCCTCATCAAATGCATGGTTTCATCAATGATGGGTTGTCGTGGATTCTTAATAGTGGAGCTTCATTCCACATGACTGGCGATAAGAGTTTGTTCAATACCTTGTAAGAGAAAGACCTCCAGATACTCATAGAGATGGGTAATGAGGAAAAGTATAGTGTCTCAAGTGTAGGCATGGTTTCCTTTCAGAGGGAACATGGAGCTCGCATTACCTTGACAGATATGAAGTATATCCTAGGACTGAAGAAAAACTTGGTATCGATCTCAATGCTGGAAGAAAAATACTATGATGTAGTATTTAGTAAGGGAAAGGTTTTCCTTAGACACATCACCACTAGACAAGTGAAGCAGATCGGTTCATGAGTCAAGAACCCGTATGTTCTTGAGATTCAAGATGCACGCAAAGCCTTGAGGATTAAGGCAACTATTGGAGACTTGCTAGTTGGAGGAGCCACAGTTGGTGAAGCAGCTTCAGGAGGTTGTGGAGCAACCACAACTGGAGAAGTAGAGAGGATACTGAGTGAAGGCATCCACTCATGCAGAGACCTCTAGTAGGGGGAAATTTTGAGCCAAGTGGGTAGAGGGATCACATGCATCCATACCTCCAGGGGGGAGGTGGGGCGATGTGAAGTGATAGTCCCAAGAAGGCTGGAGTAGGGGTAGGATGCTTGAGGTACCCGGCCTCCTTGATTAGGCCTTGCCATGGGAGCCCCAACAAGGAGTAGCAGGACTGGCTGAGTTGGTAGAGACAGATGCAGATGGAGTGGCAGAGGAAGCTTCAGTATCAGAGAATGTTTCTAGCCCAATAAGGAGGTCAATTGGGAGATCAGTTATTTACTTCTCAGTAACTGAGTTGCAGTGCAGTAATGGGTAGTACGATGCAACATGATGAGAGGAGGTGCAGTGCGAATGTAGTGTTGGGAGAGAGGACCAGTAGCAACATAGATGCAGCAGGAGGAATCAATGGGATTGATGCAGTGAAAGTTCAAAGTGATAGAGGATAGAGTAGGCAGATACTAAGGAGCACAGAGGTGCAAAGTTTTCAGTAGAGAGAGGC
>APFE030917260.1:78992-94287 GCA_000404065.3 Pinus taeda | reverse complement strand
TACAATGCATACTGAGTGGTACACTATCGAGGTGTGATGCATACTGATTAGGCCTTCTATAGGGTGCGATGGATGAGGATGGACAAATTTCCGAGATAGTTTTCTAGGTGTTTGCTCATGGAATCTTCTAGAAACTTCTCCTATGCCACTTGCCTCTCTGAATTCGCCCAGGGATGAGTAAGAGATACAAGAAATATCCAAGTGGATCCAATTGTAACAAGTGGAATGTCACTAATTAAACCCCATGGATGACTCACACCCTTGCACGCATCTATGAATGGATCCCTCATCTAAGAGATCTAGAGGCTGCAATATTGTAAATTGCAAGGAAGTGATAATAGTTTGTAATTGAGGAAAGAGCATTGTATTGTTGGTGTGATCTTGTTATTTCATGAGGCGAAGAGGGATTGAAGCTGGGAGGATGATGCTAGATTAGAGAACTAGGTTGTAATCCTCCCTTCTACTTCATAATGTTCTTTAAGTTTTCTTCCATATGATTGTGCAATTATGAATGTTATCATTTGGAAATGCTATAATTTGTTCATTATATATCTGATTCTGTGATGTTTATGTTGTAATATATCATGATGCTTTGACAGTTCTTTGTTGTTATACTTCTGTAGGTACTCTCCAAGCGGGTTAAGTACGGAGAGGAGTTGCAAGCTCTGTCAAGGGGGAGAGAGATCAAGCAAGGGATTAAGTGGAAGTTCTAGGTTGGTCCCTTTATCTTTCTCTTATCTGTTGCACATAGAAGAAATCATTGAATTGCTTTAAGATATTGTTTCTAGGGTAGCTTCCAAACCTAGAGGGTAGTCATTCGACAAGACACTAGTTTTCCCCCAAAACAACTATGTATGATTTTTTTTTTCATTAGAGCCTAATATAACATGGAACAACCTATATTTGTGTTCAATAGGTTTTCCTACCCTCTTTTCTCCTATGAAGTAGGTTTCTTCAAATTGTGATTTCTTGTTTAGTTATTCCTTCACTATTTCTACTATTGTGAGTTCTTGTTCATTTTTTCCTTCATCTATTGATACATATGTATTCATATTATTGGAAATATGTTGCAAATAATGGAAAAAGTAAAGTTAATCGCAAAGGAAAGCAATGAAAACTGAAAATTCATTATAAATATGTTGTCATTGATGGCAAAGGCAAAGCATGGAAAGGAAAAAGCATGACCAGGTAAAAGAATGATGAAGATCAGCATGGTATGAGTAATAGTGCAGATACTTTGGAGCAATTTCTACGGCAACATATCACCACAAATATAAGTAAAACTCTTTCAAATGGAAAGAGCACCTTAAGAGGTTGAGCGGGACGACATAAAAGTGCACAGGTGGCTTAACATGGTTAATTGGAAAGTAGTTATTGGCTTAGACTTAAGTGGGAGGACCCTATAGGGACAACAAAGCCTACAAGAGACTAGAATGGTGCAAAGGCTTGCTTAGAAGGATATGAAATCATGCTTGCATGAGAGAAACAACCGGGAGAGTGTTTGAACAAGAATAAGGTGGGTGTCATTAAATTTTTTATAAGGGAAATATGGTACATAACAAGACCGCAAGATGATTCTGTCTCCTCTCTGATAATGAGACACATGACATCATATTATTAGCCTAGTGGACGTAGAATGATGATGTCAACACCAAAAAATGGGAGAATTACATGTGGTAGTCATATTCAATGTTTTTGGGTACTTGAATGGCTAATTTCTGGATGACACACATAACCAATCATAGTATGACATATAGCCCACTTTGAAAAACCCAGAAGATCATGGAGTGGCACAAAGGAAAATCAATGGGATGGTTAGGTGTCACGATGATGTGGGCATGCCAGAGACAACTCAGCCTAGAGAGCTTTTCTATTGACTCTTGTTGTAGCAGGAGGAGCCCAATGGGGCAACTCATCCTTTAAGGAAGACCTCGTCGAAGTATAAAGGGGCACATGCTAAGGTGCGAGGATAAAGGGCTATGGGCTTAGGATCAAGACACTATTTTTATGGTGATTTTGTGTGTTGGAAGACCAAAGGTGTGATATAGTTAACAAGGAGAAATAAACCAAAAGATGGTGTGAACAGGCTAAGCGACTGAAGACTTGATCCAATGATCATAAGAAGTAGTCCTATGGGTCAAAAACAGTTAAAGCTGTCAGCAAAATGAGCTAATGTTGTTTCAATATATTTTGCAATAATTTTATTTTAAAATTAAAAGTGTTCCAAATTCGGTTTGGGAGTGGAAGTATATAAAAAAGGTGTTGAGCCTATATGTTTGCATTGGTGTTGTGTTGTAGTGTTGCTAGTTGGAATTAATATCAACCTGGTATCATGATGGTTACATGATTGGTTGTAGGTGTTAGTGCATGCACTAGATTGTGTTTGATGTATCCATATATATTGCATATGATCGTAGAATTGAGACTTCTGTGATTTGTCATAGTTATAAGGAGAGCTTCAGCGTAAATCACATCAGAAAGATTTTTGCCGACGCGTTTCGAACCAACCAATGTGGTTCATCGTCAGGACAGGTTGACGATGAACCACATTGGTTGGTTCGAAACGCGTCGGCAAAAATCTTTCTGATGTGATTTACGCTGAAGCTCTCCTTATAGCATATGATCGTATCGTTCTTTGATCATTTTATCTAGTTTACTTGTGCATATTCCATACTTTCATGAGTAGAGTATTACCATGGTACATGTATCCTTGGTATTGGAATTACCATGGTATTGGTATGTGTGTGGACTAGGTTGGCATGTGATATTACCTTAGTGCAGATAGTGTTGGTATTGACATAACCATGGTATTTTTGCATGGTATTGTTTTGGATATTACCATGGTATAGTAGTCTATGGTATTGGCATAACCATGGTATTTACCTGTGGTATTGAATTGGACATTAACATGTTACAAAGGTTTGTTATATTGACATAACCATGGTATTTACCTGTGGTATTGACTTGAAGATTACCATGGTATAGTAGTTCGCGGTATTGGAATAATCATGATATTTACTCATGGTATTGACTTGGAGATTTCCATGGTGCAAGGGTCTGTGGTATTGACATAACCATGGTATTTACCTATGGTATTGACTTGGAGATTATCACACTAGAAGGGTCTGTGGTATTGGCATAACCATGGTATTTACCTATGGTGTTAACTTGAGATTACCATGGTATAGGTGTTTGTGGTATTGGGATAATCATGGTATTTTTCCGTGGCATTCACATGTAGAATTGTTGAGGCTAATTTGATGGTATAGTTTTTCATGGTATTGGGATAACCATGGTATTTTCATGTGTTATTCATGTGGAGAATTGTTGAGGATAATTTGACATATACTTTTGTAAGAAAAATGGTTAATAAAGTTGGTGTTTTGAGTGAATGTAAATTTGAAGAATTAGATGCAAGCTGTGTGGGTTGTGTGACGCAGAATTTCTGAGGAATTTTGTAGGTGTTGCAGCAAATAATAAGTATTTATCTCAACCAACATATTATGCAGAGAGTGAGGAGGTGAACTAATGACTAGTTGCAGTTCTATTAGAGTTTGGTAGAAGCTAGTATTTATTGGTTGTATCCTGTAATTGTTTATGAGTAGATTCATGATTGTAGAGATGTTTTTGGTGATGCATTTTACATATTAGTTTAGGTAGCGTTGGTGTTGATTTATTGAGGATTATTCAAGAGATGAATTTGTTGTTTTTTTGTGTAGGGGTCTAGATTGAAATATTTTGAAATGGGTCTCTAGATGACTGATATATCAAGATAGCTTGGTGAAGAAGGGATGGGTGTTCCTTGTCAATGGTGGTTGGTAGTTTCAATAGAGGAAGTAACATTCTCATAGTCTAATGGGTGTTGAGGGAGGCTTGTTAGGGATAGATGTCTCCAGTGGATGTGTGTTCACAAAGTTGATCTAGTATTAGAAACTTCCTTGTTGGACATTACCAACTATGATTTAAAATTATTTGTTGATTAATAAAATTTAAAGCAGAGAATCAACAACAACAAAGGGTAGTTCTTTTTTTCTTTTTCTCTTTTTTGGAGAAGGGTTTTTCATTATAAATATTTGTGTCTTTTGTGATGAATTCTTGCATGGTTTTACTTGTGTTAGATGTTCTAATTGTTTCTCATGTGATTATGTTTGCGCATGGTTTAAAATATTAATAATTTGAAGAACAATTTATAAATGCTCTCACTACTGATACACCCCCCGCCCCAACAATGATCTATTTTCTAAAAAATAGTATCAAAGTGGGGTTCTTGGTTGCATATTGATCATTGGAGAGTGAATCCTCGAGTTTTTTACTAAATTTTGCAATTTTTTTAAAATGGGTCAACAAGGAAATCTGGTACTTCACGAAGGTAAATTTGCAACTTGGAGGATGAAATCGGATTCATATTTTCTATCCCTTGATGAAAATATTTGGTATCAGTAAAGTATGGACTTAGATATGAATTTGATGATATAGCTACAAATATTGGTTTTCATAGTATTTAAAAATGTAATAACATATATGTGAGACACTATGATATTTCAAAATATATGTTGGATAGGTTGCAAAGTTTTTATCGTGGAGGAAAACTACTGACTTAAAAAATGGAAAACCATGCAAAGGATTCTACTTTTATTGTAGTGAAAAATCAATCCTCCTCACAAGAATAAAATGAAAGCCCTAGTGATAGAAATGATGGATCAAGCATTAAACAAGAACATGTCAATACCAAATATGAAGAGAAATTAAAGATCATAGCACTGGAAGAAGAAAAATGAAAGCTCATGGCTGAAAATAAAGGAATATGCATTCACAGAAGAAACTTTAGCTTTGAAAATATATATGGAAGAAGGAAGGAAAATAAAAAATGGAATTAGGAAGCAATACAATTAGTTGGATGATGAGTTCCAAAAATTGAACGCTGAAGCAACTTCTGTAAGAGAAGAATTAGGTAGGAAGAAATCTATTACTCAAGCATCTACTACCAAATTAGAAAATTATTCGAGGAGCAAGTAGCAATGAGAAAAATGAGAATTGACATCCATGCAAGAAGGTGAAGGATAAGAGGAGGCCAAATAAGAAGAGTAAATTTGGAAGATGTTATAATTGTGGAATACGTGGACATATAGTAGAAATTTGTAGTAATGGAGAGATCAAACCCTCTCACCAAAAAGAGAAGAAAAAGGAGATGCATTCTCAAACATGCATGCAAAAACGATCTTCATCATTTAGTCATAATAGTCCATTTTATGGTTATTGTTTATCATAGTCTAATGGGTGTTGGGAGAGGCTTGTTCCGGATAGAAGTCTCCAATGGATGGGTGTTCACACAATCGATTTAGTATGAGAAAATACCTTGCTGGACATAGCCAACTATGATGAAGTAAAATGATTTCATGATTAATAAAATTTAAATCAGAGCAACAACAACAACAACAAAGGGTGGTTTTTTTCCAAGAAAATGGTTTTCCACTAGAAATATTTGTGTCTTTCATGTTGGATTCTTGCATGTTTTTACTTGCATTAGATCCTCTAATTTTTTTCTCATCTGATTCCATTTGTGCATGGTTTAAAAATTAATAATTTGAAAAAAAAAATTAAGTTCTCTCATTACTAATTCACCCCCCTCTCAACAATGATCTAGTTTCCAACAATTGGTGTTAGAGAGGGTTTCTAAGTTGCAACTTGATCGTTGGAGAGTGGATCTTCGATTTTTTGACAAATTTTTGCTATTTTTTCAACCCCTCTTAGTAGTGATCTAGTTTCTAGCAATTGGTACCAAAGAGAGGTTCTCAGTTGCAGCTTGATGGTTAGAGAGTGGATCTTGGTGTTTTGAACAAAGTTTTACAATCTTTTTGAAATGGGTCAACACGGAATTCTAGTACTTCACAAAGGTAAATTTGCAACTTGAAGGATGAATTTGGATTCATATTTTCTCTCTCTTGATGAAAACATTTTGTTATTAGTAAAGTATGGACTTAGATATGAATTTGATGATATGGCTAAAATATTATTTTTCATAGTATTTGAAAATATAATAGCATGTATGTGAGACACTATGATACTGCAAAATATATGTTGGTTAGGTTGGAAAGTTTGTATCTTGGAGGAAAATTGCAGATTTCATAAATTGATAACCATGAAAAGGATTCTAATTTATTGCAGTGACAAATCAATCATCCTCACAAGAAGGAAATAAAATCCCTAGTGATAGAAATGATGGATGAACCATTAGACAAGGAGAGTTCGGTAGCGAAGTTGAAGAGAAATTAAAGATAATGGAACTAAAAGAAGAAAACCAAAAGATCACAGAGGAAAATAAAGATCAACGAGTGCTGCTGCAAATGTTTCATGAAACAAAATATGCATTCAAATAAGAAATTTGAAATATGAAAAATCAGCTAGAAGAAGGAAGAAAAAATGAAAATGGAATGAGGAAGTTGTACAAGAAGGTGGAGGATGAGTGCAAAAAATTGAATTCTAAAGCCAATTATGCAAGAGAAGAATTAGAGGGGAAAAAATCTAGTACTCAAACATATACTAGAAAATTAGAAATTATTGGATCAACGAGTGGAAATGAGAAAAATGAGAATCGACACCCATGCAAGAAGCTGAAGAACAAGAGGAGGCCATAGAAAAGGAATAGATGTGGAAGATATTATAATTGTGGAAAGTGTGGACATATAACAACAACTTGTAGTAATGGAGAGATAAAACCCTCTCACCAAAAGGAACAATGAAAGGAGATGCATTCTCAAGCATGCATGCAAAGAAGAGTTGTTGGCATTATGAATTATGTGTTGTCCTTAATGGAAACCTACTTGATGAGTTCTTCTTGATGACAACCTATTGGATGAGGTTTCCTTTGATGGAAACCTACTTGATGAAGATGGAAAGAGGACGTGTCTACATGTGATATAGAATTTGATCAAAGGCATAGTAGTTCAAAGACAGAGCAATGACGAGTTTGAAATTTCAAGAAGTACACGAGAGTTATGTTAAGAAAAGTTGCGTACACACGCGGCTATGAATAAGAAAATGCATGTACAATTTCTGAACCATGGTATTCTAAATACTAGGGATCCTTACCATGGTATTATTGAGCCAACAACGAATGTTTTGATCCCATCTAAGAAAACCATCAGCTGGAGTATGGTTTTGATCTGTGGTATTGGATACATTCTAAGTTATATAAGGAGATGAACATTAAAGTGGTAGGAGTGTGTAAGTGATGAATGCTTCATGAATAATTAGGTTTGAAGAAAATATACATGTAATGGGTTATTACTATTTTTCTTGATCTATAACTAAGTATGCACCCAAGAATTTGATGATGGATTAGATCCAATGCATTTGAGATGATAATCTTGATTATAAGGTGATTTGATTTGTGTTGATAGTGTCTTGACAAATGATCTTTTTGTCTATGCTGAGATCTCAGTATGTCTAAAGTTGTGTGTTGCAGCGGATCTTTGAATCAAAAACTGTAGACCTTTACGTGGGTTTTATAGCCTGAAATGCATGTACACATGCGGGAGTTGTACTAGTAAGTCGCATACACACGGGTTTGATTCTTGAAAAATGTGTATACACACAGTTATGCCTTATTGAAAGTGTGCACATAAAGTAGGATTTCGATGAGAAGGATGTCTGATTAGGTTATTCAATATTATTGTGTTTTTGTTGTCTGTCAATGAAGTCTTCTTGATGATCTGGGCTTAAACATTGATTTTTTTTATTAAGGATTGGTTGATTGAAAAATGATGTTATTAGTTGTTTTCTGTGAGTTCAGTGAAGGTTCTTTTGGTTTTTCAAAATGATGTCGTAGAACTGAGTATGATTCAAAATTTATTTCAAAATGATAGTGGTTTAGCTTTCATAAATAAGTGATTTAAGATCTATATGTTGGTATGATTTATGAAAGTGTATTCACATGTGGGTTGTCTAGTCGAAAGTAGTGTACATATTTTGACATGTGGTTGATCAGGGTTTGCAATAACAAAATTTGGTTTCGATGATGTGAAATATTTTGGTTGGCATTCTGGTTACATTGTTGTAACTGTTCTAGTTGGTTAATATGATTGATTTGGGTTCCAGTTATTAGTTGGTTCTGTTGGTTCAATGATTCGTTGGTTCAATGGTTGAGTTACTGTAACAAGTTTCATTTTTGATGATTGGTTTTTAGCTTGAATGTTCGTAGTCGATCTAGTCTAAAAGTTTGATGAAGTTTGGCCTACAAGTTGTGATGTGTTGTAGCAGGTGGATCTAGTATGAAAATTTATGAAACATTGTCCCCGTAGGTGTTGAAGGTTGAAGCCTTCAATGAGGGAGTTCAAGCTTCATTCCAGTGGTAGTTGGTAAATCATTTCAGGGGGTTAGAACTCCCTTCCAGTGTTTGTCGATAAATGAGACTAGGGGGTGGGTGCTCCCTTCCAGTGGGTGTTGGAGGATGAGTGAAGGTTGTAGCCTTCTACAGGTGGGTGTCGGCATGATAGTATGAGTCTCTGTTATTACACGATTGTAAAAATATTTTCTTTATATTAAAAGGAAGACAAAGATGACAACAACAATGGTTTTTTCCCACATAGGGTTTCCACCTTAAATCCTATTGTTCATGTGTGTTGATTATGTGTGATGGTTTACTTTTTTCTTACTGCACATGCTTACTATTTATATAATGTTGAATGGAGTACTGATGCATCAGCTGAACATAAACAAAAGTTGAATTAAATGAAAATTATGTTTTACTGGATATACACTAGTTGTATGAATAAAAATCATGTACA
The DNA here is from genome assembly GCA_000404065.3 of Pinus taeda. Taxonomy (NCBI): domain Eukaryota; kingdom Viridiplantae; phylum Streptophyta; class Pinopsida; order Pinales; family Pinaceae; genus Pinus; species Pinus taeda. The sequence continues at coordinate 85,501 of APFE030917260.1, read as the reverse complement.
CATGTGGGTTCCCTTATGTAAAGTCACGTACAAAAATTAGATTTGAAATTGAAAAGTGTAATGATTTGAAGATACTAATTGACTCCCCCACCGCCCCTATTAGTAATTTTCCCAGCAATTGGTATTAGAGCATGTCTTTTGGCAGAAGCTTGATTGCTTGAAGGAGATCCATCAAGACAATGAGAAGAAGCAAAATAACAAAAGAACTTAAAGGAAGAAAATAGTGAATGGAAGTACATATTCAGAAGCACCCTACTTTCTATTGATGAAGAATGAATCAACATTATCAGGTATGAGATTCTGTTCTAAATGTGATTCATTTCCTTGTCTCTACAATAAATATAATGATGAAGATGATGGGTTTGTCAATACTATAAATTACTTATGGCATTTGAAGATGAGTCTAATGACAATTTCCTGCATGCCCTAGAAGAAAAGGATATTTTTATTGAAGAAGTATCTCAACTTAATATTTGTTTAGAAGAAGCTAAATTAGGAGAAGAAACATTGAAGAAACAAACCATAGAAAAAGAAGAGCATAATGAGAAGCTAGAATGAGGAATATTCAGTCTAAGGAAATAAATTGAGAAATAAAAAAGTATTAATATTAGATTTTCTAAAGGATTTAAAGTCGTCGATGAAATCATCAAATTTCAATGCTCACCACTTATAATTACAGGCTTGGATGCTGTGAAGAAACATCAAAAACTGTAAAGCCTTCTACAGAAACATGAAGCTATCTTAATGCTGTAAAAAGAACCAGTCAACATCACTCCGCCCTACAACAAAAAATAAAGTACCAAATACCTCCGAGGTAAAATATTCTTGGTTCACTCAAAAGAAAAAAACTAGAAGGCACTATGGCCCAGATGATTTTAATTTAATGCACAATGTTTTTCTTGTCACAATTTTGGTCATAAGGTTTCTCAATGTTTTACTTACAAAAATATCTTGATTAGGGAAGAAGGAAAACAAAAGAATGAGAAATTCTCTCACAATGTCTTCACTCCTCTTCAATATGAAACTGAGTGCTCCCTTCACAATAAATCTGGGCATAAGTAATTTGAATGCAAGAGCAAAGGACAATGAATATCGCAGGTTAAGCAAATGGAAACAACATCTAAGGTATGGAAGAAGAAAACCATTGAATCTGAGAACTGTGTTCTAGCTTTATATGAATGGGATCAAGAAAAAATTTGGTACACTGATAGTGGATGGTCGAAACACATGACAAGGGATAAAGATAAGTTGATGTCATTTAATTAAATAAACAAAGAAAAGAACGTAACCTTCGGAAACAATAGACCTTCTACTATCAAAGGAAAAGGAACTGTTATGTTAAAAGAAAAGGTTAAAGCTGGAAACCTTTTATTTGTTGATGGATTGAAGAATAACATGTTAAGTGTGAGCTAGGTATGTGACCATGGGAATGAAACTGTTTTCATATCAAAGAATTGTGTGGTCTGAAATCTCCATATGAAAGACCATAATAAAAGGAACAAGAACTGCAGGTAATGTCTATTTCTTAGAAGGTGGTCTAGAACAAGGTTATTTATGCAAAGTCGAAGAAGGTTGGTTATGGCACAAAAGGTTGGGACATATAAGCTTCAGTAAAATGCATAAGTCAAGCAATCTAGGACTAGTTCGCGATTTTCCAAACATCTCTTTACCATAAAATCCCGTATGTAAATCATGTTACTTCAGTAAGAAAGCCTAGGTACAATTCAATGCCAAATGAGGTTTTGCAAGTAGGCCTCTTGAACTTATTCATATTGATTTGTGTGGGCTAGTAAAGAAAAGGTCATTTAGAGGTGAACAAATATTTCATCTTATTTGTTGATGATTTTACTAGAATGTGATGGATTGGTTTATTAAATTATAAAGATGAAGCATTTGATAGATTTAAAGTCTTCAAAGCTTTAGTAGAGAATGTGTGAAACTTTAAAATCAAAGGTCTCAAATCTGATAATGGAGAAGAATACATATAAAATGAAATTTTAAACTTTTGTCAATAGCATGGCATCAAGAGGCATTTTTCTATAGGCAAGACTCTTGAACAAAATTAGATAGCAAAAATAATGAATAGAACAATTCAACAAATGGCATGTGCCATGTTTGATGGGTCCAAGACACCTCATACCTTCTATGGTGAAGCAACACATACAATGATAAATATTCTTAACAAAGCTCATATTTGTGTGAATAGTGATAAAACGCCTTATGAAATTTGGTACGGTAAACCCCCAACTATTAAGCATTTAAAAGTTCTTGGAAGTAAGTGTTACATAAATAATAATAAGGATAAACTTGGCCATTTTGAAGCTAGATCTAGTGAAGAAATTATCTTTGGATACTCCTCTAGAAGCACAGGATATAAATGTTACAATAAAAGACTTAAAAGGATTGTTGAATGCATTGATGTTGTGATTGATGAAGCATCTGAAGGTATCAAAAAGGAAGAACCTATAGATTAAGAAGATCCTCTTACATCTAGCAAAAATAATGAGGATGAAAGAATCAATGAAACATCAGATGAAGTGACCATATAGTAGCACCAAAAAAGACTCCATCAAGGTATGTTCAGAAAACCATCCAGAATCTCAAATTCTTGGTGGTAATGAATGTGTAATACAAACTAGAAGAACTATTGTTGGAACTGCCAATCATCTAGCATTGCTATCCAGAATTGAACCACAAAATGCAAATAAATCTAGCAAAGGTGAATGGTGGGTTTAGTCTATGAATGAATAACTTGACCAAATAGAAAAGAATCACACTTGGGAATTAGTTCCTAGACCTCATGATAAGAATGTTATTGGGACAAAATGGGTATTCAAAGATAAATTAAACAAGAATGGAAAAGTAATTAGAAATAAAGAAAGGATTTTTTGCAAAGGCTATGCTCAACAAGAAGGAATAAAATTTGAAGAAATATTTTCTCCTATAGCTAGATTTGAAGGCATAAGGATATTGCTTGCATTTTCAAGCTTTCATGATTTCAAAGTCTATCAAATAGATGTTAAATATTCATTTCTAAATGGGAACCTAGAAGAAGTCTAGATTGAACAACCTAAAGGGTTTATTCTATGAAATGATGAAAAGCCTTTTGCAAACTCAAGAAGGCATTATATGGGCTAAAACAAGCCCCTCATGCATGGTAATATCACCTTGAAAAATATCTTCATCACAAATTCTTCACTAAGGGGTCTATGGATAACAACCTATATATAAAGGTGGATGATGGTAAACTTTTAATTGTTATTGCTTATGTGGATGACATCATCTTTGGTAGCAATGAAGAATCCATGAGTCAAAGTTTTGTTTCTGTCATGCAAAAAGAAATCTAAATGTCTTTACTTATTGAACTAACATACTTTCTTGGTTTACAAGTACAAGAAGAAAATGTTGGAATATTTCTCTCACAATCAATGTACCTTAACAAAATTCTAAAGAAATATAGAATGGATGATTTCAAGTTGGTCTGCACACCCATGGTGATAGGATGTAGTATCAGTTGCATGATAATTATCCCATAGTCAACTAATCATAATGCAGATCCATAATCAGAAGATTACTCTATCTTACAGGAACAAGACCATATATTATGTATGCAGTTGGGATTGTTGGAATATTTCAGGCTAATCCAAAGGAAAATCATCTTCAGGCAGTCAAAAGAGTCTTCAAATATCTACAAGGCACTGAAGACTTTGGTTTATGGTATTCTAAAGATGCAGATATTATGATTCATGCTTATAAAGATGTAAAACGCAAATTGAGCAGGAAATGTGAATGATATAAAGAGCACTAATGGAAGGGCATTCTATATGTGCCCCCACTTGGTATCATGGTTCAACAAAAAAAACAAGCTCGATTACTTTATCTACTACATAATAAAAATATGTTGTTGCTACATCATGTTTCACACAACATCTCTAGATGATGCAAACTTTACATGATATTAAAATCAATTGTTCTTCACCCATTTCCATTCTATGTGATAATACAAGTGCTATTATTATTTCAAAAAATCCGCTTATGCCCTCGAAGGACAACCATATTCAAATTAAATATCGTTTTCTAAGAGAAAAGGTTCTTAAACAAAAAATCAATATGGAATATTATCGTATACAAAGGGGGATATTATGGGGTACAAAGGGAGGTACCAAAGGTAATAATGAGATATAAAGATAATAAATAAATTCGCAATAGTTAATAAATAAATTGGTTAACCCGCATCATGTAAGGGACCACAAGTAGTTAGAAATAATGTGATAAGCCCATTGTATTAGATATATGGTATTGAGAGACCCATGGTAATGACCCATTGTATTTTATGTATGAATCCTATATAGAGGCTAGATTCTCCCCATTGAGGGATGCCAAGGATTATTGTTTGGACATGCATATGTCTTGTGGAGTGTTCTCCATCCTCAAGGAGTGATTGTATGGTGTTACCTTGATATTAATAAAGAAGTATTTCTATTTCTGTTATTGGGTTGATCTTGATATTTCTGGGCATATTTCCATTAATATATTCACAGATTAGATCTATTACAAGTGGTATTGAGCCCAACAATGGGTGTTTTGATCCCATCTAATAAACTGTCACATGGAGTATGGTTTTGACCTGTGGTATTGGATAAGTAAGCTATATAAGGAGATGAAAATCAAAGTGGTAGGTGTTTGGTTGTGTTATATTCTTTCCACATAGTTAACAGGGGGTTTGAGGGGTACCCATAACCCCACTTTATGGCGTCCGGGGCAGCGCCCCGGAAAATTTTGGTTTTGGACCCTATGTTAGGTTGGGTGGACCCACCTATGGTTTTGTGCATTATTTTCGCACATGTGTTTTGGATGCGATGGTTTTCGGTCCATGGTTTTGGATGCGATGGTTTTCAGTCCATGGTATTGGATGCTTAGGCATGTATAAATATGTATTGTAACATTGAAAGGAAAATAATGAAAAATCAAGCTGGTAGTCCCGGTTTTGGGATCCAGGGGAAAATCTCTGTGCATATGTGTTTTTATGTGTTATTCTCTCGCATTGTTTATTTTTCTGTGATTTAGAATTCATATGCAGGTAATTCCTGTACGGGGTTAAAACCTACATTTGGTATTAGAGTTGTTTCGGCTTCCAGGGGACGCCTTTGTTGCTGAGGGATTTCACTCGGGCCTGTGGTAGACCCTGTTCAGTGGGAGATCTACGAGATCGATCCTGGTGGTGAAAGAAGATGGCGAGCAGTGGAAAGATAGAGATCGAGAAGTTCAATGGTCAGAGTTTTGAGTTGTGGAAACTCAATATGGAGGATCTGTTGGTGGATAAAGATCAGTGGATCGCGGTAGATCCAGGTACTAAACCAATGAGTGTGACCGATGAAGAATGGAAGAAGTTGGATCGGAAGGCAAAGAGCACAATACGATTGTCTGTCTCAGATTCAGTATTGCTGAATGTATCAGGGGAAGCTACGGTGAAGGCTTTGTGTGACAAGTTAGGGACTTTGTACCAATCTAAGTCTCTAGTGAGTAAACTATTCCTGCGGAAAAAGTTGTATAACCTAAGGATGAAAGATGGAGACTCAGTGACAGAGCATCTGAATGCGTTTAATACTGTGGTAAGTCAGTTATCATCTGTTGATATTAAAATTTCAGATGAAGATAAGAGCATCAGTTTGTTGTTTTCTCTACCAGATTCGTGGGATAGTCTGGTTATTGCAATAGGTAGCAATGCAACTGCTTTGCAGTTTGATGAAATAGTCTCTGCCTTGCTGACGGAGGAGATGAGACGAAAAAATATGAACAAATAGAATGGTGATGCCTTGTCTGTATGAGGACAGTCCCAGAATAGAAACAAAAATAAGTCATCGAGTGGGAGATCTAAATCTATAGGGATATCTAAATCTCCATGAAAACCTACAAAGGTGGTGTGCTGGAAATGCAGAAAGGAAGGGCACTTCAGAAGGGAGTGTAAATGTAAAGCTCCTAATAAAGGAAAGGGATTTGATGATGCTCCTTCTGCAGAGGCGAAAACCACCTCAGATGAAGGTGGGGATGTGTACTTGGCTTCTTCAAGTACACATGTAGAGCATGAGGCATGGTTGATTGACTCAGGTGCATCCTTTCACTTCACTCCCCATAAAGAGTGGTTCTGCGAGTATGTGAAATATGATGGTGGTGATGTCTTCTTAGGAGATGATAGGAAGGCTAGAATCATTGGTCGCGGAAAAGTAAAGTTGAAGTTGCAAAGGTGGAAGGGTTAGAACCCTTCCGGGTGTTCTGCATATTCCTGCGTTGGCCAGAAATCTGATTTCTGTAAGCAAGTTGGATGATGCAGGTGTAAAGACAGTGTTCGAGAAGGATACCTGCAAGATGGTTCGAGGAGCACTGGTATTGATCGGGGAGTTCAGATTTGGAACTCTGTACAAGCTGCAAGGTAGCACTGTTGTTGATGGGTGCAATAGTTCTATGGTTCCTGAAAATGGAGCAGAAAATCTAGTGGTCTCTGGAGAGAA
>APFE030917260.1:61292-77952 GCA_000404065.3 Pinus taeda | reverse complement strand
GATTTGGATCAGAGAAGATCTACAAGTGGGTATGTTTTTAACCTATTTGGAGGTGCAGTCAGTTGGATGAGTAAGAAACAATCTGTAGTGGCACTATCAACTACAGAGGAAGAATACATGGCAGCCACTCGTGCAAGCAAGGAAGAAGTTTGGTTTTAGAGATTGAGTTCAAGTATGGGGTTAGTACAGGGAGCTATAAGGATAGACTGTGACAGCCAAAGTGCAATTTTCTTGGCAGAGAACCTTGCTTATCATTCAAAGACAAAGCACATTGATGTTCAGTATCACCTCGTGAGGGATATGATAGAAGAGAAAGAGGTGTTGCTGGTAAAGGTGGACACTTTAAAGAATACTGCAGATGCATTGACAAAATCTGTAAGATCTGAGAAGTTCTCTTGGTGTAGAGAAACAATGGGCGTTTCAGGGATGGAAAAATGTCTAAGCTCTCTTGTGGCCCCCTTGTGGAAAGAAAACAACAAGTGGGAGATTGTTGGGTTGTGTTATATTCTTTCCACATAGTTAACAGGGGGTTTGAGGGGTACTCATAACCCCACTTTATGGGTGGACCCACCTATGGTTTTGTGCATGATTTTCGCACATGTTTTTTGTACGCGATGGTTTTCGGTCCATGGTTTTGGACGTGATGGTTTTCGGTTGATGGTATTGGATGCTTCGACATGTATAAATATGTATTGTAACATTGAAAGGAAAATAATGAAAAATCAAGCTGGTAGTCCCAGTTTTGGGATCCAGGGGAAAATCGATGTGCATATGTGTTTTTATGTGTTATGCTCTCGCATTGTTTATTTTTCTATGATTTAGAATTCGTATGCAGGTAATTTCTGTATGGGGTTAAAACCTACAATAGGAGTGTGAAAGTGATGAATGTTTCATGAATAATTAGACCCGAAGAAAATATACACGTAATGGGTTGTTAATGTTTTCCTTGATTTAAAAATAAGTATGCAATCGATAATTTGATGATGGATAATATCCAATAGCAATGAGATGACGATCTTGATTATAAGGTGACTTGACCTGTGTTGATAGTGTATTCACACATGATTTTTTTGTGTATGCCGAGATATGGGTATGTCTGAAGTTATGTGTTGTAGCGAAGGTTTGAATCAGAAATTGTAGATATATACGCGAGATTTATAGCCTGCGAAGCATGTAGAGACACGGGTGTTATACTGGTAGGTGGCGTACACACATGTGTTTTTCCTGAATATTACATACACACATGGATACTCTTTATGGAAAGCATGTACATAAAGTAGGGTTTTGATGAGAAGGATGTCTGATCAATTTATTCTGTCTTACTATGTTTTTGTTATCTATCAATGAAGTGTTCTTGATGATATGGGCTTAAACAATGATGTTTTGATTAAGGATTGATTGATTGAAGAATTATGATGATACTTATTGTCTATGAATGAATTTTAGTGAACGTTTTGTGGTTGTTTCAGAATGATACAAGAGATCTAAGTATGATTCAATGTTTATTTTAGAATGACAGCGGTTCAATTTTCATGAATCAGTGATTTAAGATCTATACATGGGTATTCTTCATGGAAAGTGTGTACACATGTAGGTTTTATACTGTAAATTAGTGTAGATATTTTGACATATGATTGATCAGATTTTGTAGTAACATGATCTAGAATCTGTGATTTTCAGTATGTTAGATTGGTATTTTAGTTAGAGTGTTCTGACTATTCTGGTTGGTTACACTGATTGATTTGGGTTTTAGTTGATTTAGTTGATTCATCGATTTGGTTCTAGTGATTGGTTGGTTCCGTTAATTAAATGATTCATTTGTTTAGTGGCTTAGTTATAGTAATAAGTTTTAGTTTTGATGATTGATTTTGGGCTTAAATGTTGGTAGTGGGTCTAGTTTGAAAATTTTATGAAACGTGGCCTACCATTTGTGATGTGTTGTAACAGGTGGATGTAGAATGAAATTTATGAAACTTGGTTCCTGAAGGTATTGAAGGTTGGAGCCTTCAATGAGGGAGTTGAAGCTTCCTTCCGATGGTAGTTGGTAAATTGGATGAGGGGGTTGGAGCTCCCTTCTAGTGCGTGTCAGTAAATGAGGTCAGGGGGTTAATGTTCCCTTCCAGTGGGTGCTTGAGAATGAGTGAAGGTTGTAGCCTTCCATAGGTGGCTTACTGCATGCTGGTATGAGTCCTTGCTAGTATAAGATTATAAAAAAAATTCTTTATATTAAAAGGAAGAGAAAGACGACAACAACAATGGTTTTTTTCCCACATTGGGTTTCCACCTTAAATCCTAGTGTTCATGTGTGATGGTTTATTTTGTTCTTACTCGACATGGTTATTATTTATATAATTTTGAATGAAGTACTAATGCACTGCCTGAAGATAAAGAGAAGATGAATTAACTAAAAAACATGTTTTACACGATATATCCTAGTTGTATGAATAACAATCATGTGCACACATGGGTTCCCTTCTCTTAAATCTCGTACTTAAATTGGATGTGAATTTGAAAAGTTTAATGATATGAAAGTACTGATTCACCTCCCCCACCTTACCCCCAATTATAAATATTTATCCCAACAAGAACTTCATCATTCAGGTCAAATAGTCCATTTTATGGTTATTTTTTCTCATGAAATTGTTTTTGCAACTTGAGGATGAAATTGGATTCGTATTTTCTATCTCTTGATGAAAATATTTTTCTATTATTAAAGTATGGAGTTAGAGATGAATTTGGTCATATGGCTAAAAATATTATTTTGCATAGTATTTCAAAATCTGATAGCATATATGTGAGACAATGTGATATTGCAAAATATATGTTAGATAGGTTGTAAAGCTTCTATCTTGGAGGAAAATTTCATATCTTAGAAATGGAGAACCATGCAAAGGATTCTACTTTTATTATAGTGACAAATAAATCCTCCTCACGAGAAGAAAATGAAATCCATAGTGATAGAAATGATGGATCAAGCATTAAACAAGAAGAGATTAGTAGGAAATATGAAGAGAAATTAAAGATAATGGCACTAGATTCAGAAAATGAAAAGCTCGTCGCTGAAAATAAAGATCCACTAGTGCTACTACAAATGTTTGATGAAAAGGAATATGCATCCAGAAAGAAATTTCAAATTTGAAAAGTTAGCAGGAGGAAGGAAGAAAAATTGAAAATGGAATGAGGAAGCAGTACAAGCAGCTCAAGGATGAGTGTAAAAAATTGAAAGCTGAAGAAAATTCTGCAAGAGAACAATTATTGAGGAACAAATCTAGTACTCAAACATCTACTAGAAAATTAGAAATTGTTTAAGCAGTGAGTGGCGATGAGAAAAAGGAGAATCAACAACCATGCAAGAAGTTTAAGAATAAAATGAGTCCAAAGAATAAGGATAGATTTCGAAGATGTCATAATTATGGAATATGTGGACATATAACCAAAATTTGTAGTAATGGAGAGATCAAACCCTCTCACCAAAAGGAGCAACAAAAGGAGATGCATTCTCAAGCATGCATGCAATGAATATCTTCATCATTGAGTTATAATAGTCCATTTTATGGTTATTATTTCTCATGCAATGATTTTAGCCAACAGGCTATTAACTATAGGGCACATGCAAGGAATAAAAATCATACCAACAGAAGAAATCAAGCTACACCTAAATTCCTTTGTCACATTAGATGTTCTTTGTGTGATAATATTGGCCATAAGGACAAGGATTACAAGTATCCCATGTGTTATAGGAGATACAATCAGAGAGAAGAGAATATGCAAGGTCAATTGCACAAGAAGAAGAAGGATCAATAGATGAAAGTTTGGAGGAGAAAAGAGAAGAAAGGTATTATCACCAAAAACTGAGGTATGCATGGTCTCAGACGGAGCATATGGTTGCATTATGAATTTCGTGTAGATTCTTGGATGTGCAACCATATCGGAAAGTGTACATGAAGAAAAATTTGCATGTTATAGGAGATGCATGTGTTCAAGGGGAGTTCATGAGGTATAAAGTGTATTTTTATTTTTGATCCATTCTCTTTGGGTTTATTTATCAGTTGGATCAATTATATTGTAACTAATTGTTTTTCGGGTAGCTACATGTTGAGTTTTACTATGATATTGGAGGTATGGCAGCCACATGGTTGTTTTATGTACATTTTGTAGGTGTGATGGAGAATCAGGCATTCTAGAGGAGCACTGTTTCTTCCTGATAGAGTTGCAAATTGTTGGCTCATTTTCAAGGAGTTTTATTGTGCTTAATTGACATGAGTGTGTTGCAGGAAAAAAGTTTTTATAGATGAAAATTCATATGTTTTGCATGACATAGTTGGTATATTTATGATGATCATACTGCCAGATCATATTTTTTTTCATGTGTTGTCATGCATGTGTCACTGCCATGGAAGATCAGATGACATGTTAAAGTTGTGTCATCTAGAGTGTGCACTTTATGGCTCATGATTTTTATTCTAGATGTATCAAGTTGTTTTTAAATGGATTAGTTGTGATGTTGTTGTTTGCATGGAGAGAGAATATGGTGTTTCTTATGATATATTGGATATTCATATGTTTGAGTCATGTTGATTTATATTGCTACTTATATATGGAGAGAATGTTGTTACTTATGATGTTTTGGTATAATGGATGTTGTTGATTGGTTTTTTCTCTCATGGGGAGAGAGAGTTTGTTGAACACATGAGGTTGAGGATAAAATAAATATATGTTGGTGATGGTGCTATATTAAAAAAATCTTGTATCATTGTTGCTGATGAATGGATTAGTGTTTTTCTATTGCTCCTTGGTTGCACTACATTTTTTTGGCCCATATCCTACAAGTGTTGCTGTTTCTACTTTTTGATGTGTTGCTCATGATTTGAGTTGAAGGTGCATTATGTTGATGGTTTATGGGCTTCTTGATGACGTTGATATATTGATTGCTCCTACTATGACATATTTCTATATTACTAATATGAGGTGATTTTGTTGTTGATGCAAATATGGAGCATGGTGGATGCTAGTGGTTATCATGATTTTGTTGCATGATCTTCATTATTAGGGTGGTGATGGCCAAGGTGTTGAGCTACCATGCAATAGAATATGTTTTGTATAGTGATCCTATTATTGTTGCTACATTTAGAACCTATATATTTTCTTATGGATGACATATATCTAATGCACATCACATGTATTGGATGTTCATTGGTATTTTTATATGGAGCATACACGTTTCTCATGGAGACCATGTATTTCATTAGGCATGTGTAGATGAGAGCACATTTATGTGAAAACGTAAAATCCATGTACCTTTATTGTTCTATCTTGTTGGCATATTTCTCATTTAGAGAAACATGGTGTCTAGTATGATTTGTCATTAGCTATGTATGGGTCAATGGGTGTCCATGTCATGTTTCATTTTGTATATCATTGATGTAGATCCATTACATTAGGATCATAATGTAAATTTGAGTCCATGGAGTCATGGTTGGTGATAAGAGAGTTTATAGAGGATTCATATTACAATCCTATGTATTTTTCACAACCATGTATTTTCTTTACGAATCATTGTATATGCATTATAATTCATTGTATATCTTGTCCAAAGTGAATTGGAGTTATGGTTCATGAGGAGTAGTCTCTTGCACTTGGAAAGGAGGCTTTTTGTAGTAGGAAGATGCATTTCTACAACAGTAGAGAGTGTGTGATTGCAACTCTATTACATGCTTAGGGGGGGCTTATTCAATTTTAGAGATTGCATGGAAATGGCTAGAGACATTTTGGTAGCTGAGCTTCATGTTTTATATGCACGTTCTTGGTCTACACAGGTGTTGTATCAACATGGTGTTGACTATGACAGGGGGAGAACTTCTCTCATCTGACACATTATTGACATTGTTCTTCCATGTTGATATGACCATTTTCAATTGATGTCAAAGAGGGAGAGGTTTTGTATTTTGGTGATCAACTTCACATTTGCACCTTTAGAGTTGGAGTATGTATGGAGATTAACCTCGGATGTTGGATATTAGGTTGAGGTTGACATCAACACCAAAGGGGGAGATTGTTGGCATTGGTGTTGAGTTGTAGTGCGGTTGGTTGGAATTTGTGTCAACCTAGTGTCATGATGGTCACATGCTTGGTTGTAGGTGTTAGTGTAGGCACTAGATAACATTTGATGTATCTAGATCTATTACATATAATTGTGTTGCAGCGTCAGCATTTTCTCTCGTTTACTTGTGCATCTTGCATACTTTTATGAGGAGAGTATTACCATGGTACTTGTATTCTCAGTATTGGCATTACCATGGTGTTTGTATGTGTGTGGATTGGGTTGGCATGTGATATTACCTTGGTGCAAATAGTCTTCGTATTGAGATAACCATGGTCTTTTCCAATGGTATTATTTTGGAGATTAACATGGTATAGTAGTCCATGGTATTAGCATAAGAATGATGTTTAGTTGTGGTATTGATTTGGATATTACCATGGTAGAGGGGTTAGTGGTATTGACATAACCATGGTATTTATCTATGGTATTGACTTGGATATTACCATGGTATAGTAGTCAGTGTTATTGGCATAACCATGGTATTGCCTTGGAGATTACTATGGTACAAGAGTTTGTGGTATTGAAATTACCATTGTATTAACTTGGAGCTTAGCATGGTACAAGGGTCCATGGTATTGGCATAACCATTGTATCTACTAATGATATTGACTTGGAGATTACCATGGTACATTTGTCCACGGTATTGACATAGCTATGGTATTCTCCTATGGTATTTACTTGGATATTACCATGGTATAAGTGTCTGTGTTATTGGCATAACAATGGTATTCTCATGTGGTATTTATGTGGAGAATTGTTGAGGATAATTTGATTGTATAGGTGTCTGTGGTATTGGGTTAAACATGGCATTTTCCTGTGGTATTCACATGGAAAATTGTTGAGGATAATGTGAAATATACTTTTGTGAGAAAATTTTTTGATACTCTTGGCGTGTTGAGTGAATGTAAATTTGAAGGATTGTGTGCAAGTTGTGTGAGTTGTGTGATGTAGAATTTTTGAAGCACTTTGTAGGTGTTGCAGCAAATAACGAGTGTTTATTTGAGAGAAAATATTTATGCAAAGATTGAGGAGGTGAACTAATGATTCACTGTAGTTCTATTGGAGTTTGGTAGCAACCAATATTTTTTGGTTGTATACAGTAATTATGTATGAGTAGATTGATTATTGTAGAGATGTTTTTGCTTTTGCATTTTATAGATTACGTTATGCAGTGTTGGTGTTGATTTATTGAGGATTATGCAAGAGAGAACATCATTATTGTTTTATGCATAGTTTGAAATATATTGAAATGTGCCTCTAGATGATCAACAGATCGAGATAGCTTGATGAAGAATGGATGAGTGTTCCTTGCCAATGGTGGTAGATAACTTTAGTAGAGGATGTAACATTCTCATAGTCCAATGGATGTTTGATGAGTCTTGTTGGGGATAGAGATATTTAGTGGATTGGTGTTCAAAAAGTTGATTTAGTATGAGAAACATCGTTGTTGGACATATATAGCTATGATGATTGAAATTGATTTTTTGATTAATAAAATTTAAAGCAGACCAGTAACAAAACCAATGGGTGGTTTTTCTTTTAGAGAAGGGTTTTCCACTAGAAATATTCATGTCTTTTTGGTTTTCTTGCATGGCTTTACTTGTGTTAGATTCTTTAATTGTTTCTCACGTGCTTCAGTTTGTGCATGGTTTAAAAGATTAATAATTTGAAGAAAAGTTTATAAGTGGTCTCATTACTGATTCATCCCCCCCTGTTAGTATAAATCTACTTTCTAACAGTATAAAAATAGTGCACATGCATGGTCATGATGAGTCACAACTAAATTTTGGTAGCACTTTAATATAAATCCCACGGGATTTGATATGGATGAGTTGGAAGCTTAAGGTGGTTTATGTATAGTCTTGAATTTGGCATTATGCCAAATACAACAAAGCACACCACTTAAGCTAAAAGTGTAGGCATAATGAATTGGACTTCTAATAGTGACATGATGTGTTAAGAGGCATATTTGGATGTTAAGCCAAACTTGGAGATTCATGATATTTATAAAAACTTAGCTAAATCATATAGAAAATGTCATAACATCAAATCTGTGTAATTAAGCTTATATTTTCAAGCAAAAACATATGAGTAGCGAATGCTAACTTGAAAATTAGTTTAGAAGACTAGAAGAAAAATGAAAAAGGTGAAAACTGAAGACTCATGCAAATATTGGAAGGGAATTTAACTAAAATATCCAATCCAAAAATATCAATCCATAATTCTTTCTAAGTAGAATTCGAGAAGCAAAGTTGGCGTGTAGATGAGAGGTTGACATTTGTTGGTGCAATGTCGTGCATAATGGTAGTATGGATCAAGGGGTGATTTAGAGATCAAATTTGATATCTAAGAGATGAATGATAAATTGGATATTGGTGTTGGAGTACATGTTTTGATGTTGAGGTTGTTGATGCATATAGTTTGGTGCTTTGTTTAGTTATGACAAATTGCTAAAGTTGATCTTGCTTTTATCAATAATCACATATTATTGAAGGTGTGTATGGTGTCTTTGGAAAGATGTTGCAGTGAGAAAATTTGGTTGTTTATGATGTAGGAGGTCTAGTGCTTCTAGTTTGAGAATAGGATGAAAGATGAATCATGAGGGCCAACAACTGGTAGCTTGTAAGTCATGGGCAGCAACTCCTTCCAATGGGTGTTGGTAAATGCCTAGGGAAAGAGTCCCTTTCAATAGAGGCTGATAAATGAGTAGGGGCATGAGTCCCTTTCGGTAAATACCAATAAACTAGCACGGGGAAAAATCCCTTTCAGTGAACATTGATAAACGAGCAGGGATAGAAATTCCATTCAGTAAAGACTAATAAGCAAAGAAGTAGTAGCTTGTGGGGAAATAATGTAATAAATTTGAAGCTTGTAAACAGTTCAAGATTACTGTGTTGCGTATATCTTTCGGATGAGCTTAATGATGATGTTATGTTGTGATTTTGATCGATGAATAATTGCTGAAAGTGTTTGAAAAATGAATTTGTGAAAATTGTATAATTTGGCCACACTACTAATTCACCCCCCTCCGAGTAGTGCCTTGGTTTCCCATTTTTATAAAACCTGAGAGGAAGATTAGGGATCATGTAGAAACACGATTATATCACCTCAGATGGAGTTCCATTTCACAATGGCTCAAAATTTACAACTTGGAAGGTAAGGATAAGAATATAGTAATATACTAATCTTGATGTATGGCTATCTATGGATAATCTAGAGATAGATGATAAGTTTGTTAAACAAGCTAGGAAGGAAATAATGAGATGGTTTTCTAATTGAGATTTTGAAAAAGTGATGTTTTATGAATACAAAGGAGAAATGGGATAAATTGTAGTCCACCTATAAAGAATACACGCAAGTTGCATGTGATAGCAACAGGCTTTCCCTGGAGGATCAAGAAGTCAAATATTCAAATAGAATTGAAGATCATGAATCAGACGATGATTCTCTTCTATCAAGATGCTAAATGGCTAATCAAAACCAAGAGTACATGGAATATAAAAGTTGTTATTATGTTGTTATTGTATAATAATAGGCCATTTACCTCCAAATTGCTCAGGTGCAAGTAACAGTGAAAGTGAGAGATGCTAGTAAAGTTGTAGTGAACAAAGAGCTAGTTTGATAGCAATAGAAAATCTAGACATTGGTCCAGAATCAAATGGGTCCAAATCTAGTGAAGAGGAAGAAAGGAAATCTCATGTGTTAGCAAAATAATCCCTAGAGTCATCAAGGGTACAAACTCTTGAGAGTAAAATTGACACTTATTGTGAATCTAGTTTCTCCTTTATTGAATTGGAATATCTTGAAGAAAATATATATTTGAAGAGGAAGCTTAATCAACTTTTGAGGAGATCAATATATTCAAATCGATAAATATGAATTTGGAAGATGAGAATAAAAAATTAAATAACTAGTTGACGAAGCTTCAAAATCATGCAAATAATTATGAAACGTTTAAAGAGATTCACACGAGTTGTTGAAGTCTAGAAATGTCTCTTTTTACCACCTTTTTCCATCCCATTTTACCTTTCTATTTTTTCTACAAAATCCTCAACATATTAAGGTCAAGATTAATACCTATATGGCAATAATCATCCATATTTAAATTCTATGTTTTTAATTAAATTATGACAAAAGTATCTTGCAATTACTGAATGTTATATATTCTACAATTGATATATGTTTCGGTAGCAGAATCCATGGTTAGATAGCTTGCAATGCTCTAAAAGAAGAAAGAACAATGTCAAAAGATGACATTTGGATCCTAGATGGATAACCCTCCACTGACATTGTTTAGCAAGCCAAACGAAATCAAAGATATTGAATTCAAAGGCTGAGTCAAACTTGGAATCTGTGTATTAAAGCTAAACACGGGAAGTGGATAATCAAGCAAGCAAGGAACTTAGTTGTTAAAACACTAAATCTCCTATGACTTGCTTTTTCAAAAGGAAGTCATTAAGATATTGGACTCTTAGATATCGATCTCATAGGAGTAATATTTACTTACATATTCTCGGCTTAAAACTCTTCTGAGTTGTTTTTATTATTTGTATAAATAGTGGTAAGAGAGACTAAGAATGTAGTAGAAGTGACACTTACTGTTATTAAGCTTATAATCCTTTTGTGAACAAATTGATACTATGTTTCGTTAATAGAATTTCATGTTATTCTCCAAATGTGTGCGTGAAGAATCATTGAGTATTAAATCAACCCTGCACTCTGGGAGGGCCCCATGAAAGCTGTAAGGTTTCATTTTAGTTTCACATTTACACCTTTCATTACGTTTATTTCGTTTTAGTCATCTTTATGGAGTACTCTTCAACCAAAAATACCAAAAAGAATATATTCATGCTATACAATTTTGACATCGTTACATAGTTGTCTCAGCATTCAATTTCAGTTTATTTGAGTTATTTATATATTTTCACCTAACTTTTGATATGATAAAAAAAAGTACATTTTATAGGTGGGCGCACACATTAGTAATCAGTATTATGTTTAAAGTTTCATATTTTTTGGATTTCATTATGATTCCCTTTTCGAAGCCACTTTATCTTTTTGCAATTTACATTTCGTTATCACACCTTTCATATTTGTCAATTAGTATAAAGATTTATTTTTAGCAATTAGTGTAGAATGATCTAAATTCCGCAGCACTAAGTTATATCATTTTCTTTCATGTTTAATCTTCAAGCATTTCCTTTTTGATAAATCATTATTAAGTGTAGATTTATGCAATAGATAAGACTCTTTATTTTAAAAATTCTCAAATTAGATAGGATTATAGATTAAAAGAACATGTGTGTTGAATCTCTCCAATTTCTATAAAAAAACATTTTATTCATCTTTAAAATTAGTTCTTGGAAATAATATTGAGAGGGGGGGGTGAAACAGTATTAGTTAATTCAATAATATTTTCTTTTTGAATAATCAAATTCACATACACTACTTCAATGAAGGTAACCCGCGTTTACATGCAACTGTGTTTAAGGAAACTAACGTATATCCAACAAACTTATGATTCAGTTAATTTATCATATGTTGATCTTATAATCAGTGCATGAGTACTTCATTAACCATATAAATAGTAACTAGGTGTAGTAAAAATAGAATAGACCATCACACATAAGAAACACACATGAACACCATGATATAAGGTGGAAACCCAATGCGGGACAAAAACCACTTGCTGTTGTCTTCCTTTTAATATAAGAAAACCTGTTTACAATCTTGTACTGGCATAGACTCATACTAGTATGCAGGAACCTGCCTGCAGAAGGCTAGAACCTTCTCTCATTCTCCAACTACTACTAGAAGGGAGCCACAACCCCCTAACTCTTGTACTAACTAATATGTTTACTAGTACATAGGCGTCGACCTACTGAAGGCTCCAAACTTCACTCGTTCTCTAGCTACTATTGGAAGGGAGCTCCAACCCCCTGGCTCTTGTATTTGCCGAAATGTTCACTAATACATAGGTTCCGACCTACAAAAGGCTACGACCTTATCTCTTCCTTGAGGGACCACATTTCATAAATTTTTAGACTAGATACTCTGGAACACAACACTATAATCTGAAGGCCATGTTTCATCCAATTTTCATACTGGACCCATCAAGAACATTCAAGCACAAAATCAATCACCACTGCAATACAACCATTGCATTAACCAATCATTGAATACTCAATCATCAATCTGTGAATTGCCCACTACTGAATCACAGAAGACCTGTCACTAGAACATAGAGCAAAACCTAGAACTCTACAACAACCACTAGAACCATTTGCAATTTCAGATATCATATTCCATCATGTATACGCTACTCTGATGAGTCGAACCATCATGTATACATGCTTTTTCCAAAGAGAACCTACGTACATATATGCAAATATTTACTCATAACTTTGCAACTATTCCAGACATCAGTCATACCCAGATCATAACATTTATAGAATAAAATATGTGTTAGTAATTCATATCTAGTCTATCCATGATCAAACCACATAATGATAAAACATTCCAAGCCTTAAGATCTTGATCCATCATCCATCATCATCCACATAGGTTCATCCTTGGTTCAAATTAAGAAAAGCATCACCAACACATAACCTACATACTAGATCTTACACTTCATCAGATATTCAATCCTTTCACACCTAGCACCTTTGGCCTAATGATCTTCTCCTCCTTATATAGTTTTAGGCCTTTCAATACCATGTACCAAAACCACTTGGGACCAATACCTTGGACCCAATACCTGGGGTCAATTCCTTGGACCAAATACGGTGGACCAATAACATGGATCAAAATACCATGGCCCAAATATCTTGGACCAAATACCTTGGACCAAAACTTAGTTTTCCAAGATATACGCACTTTTCATTCTGTGAAAGTGTGTGTGTATGTTATAAGCTCCTTTTGGTCTATTAACCCACATGTATATGCTCCTTTGTTAAGGTGAACCTGCGTATACCTATCTTTCTTCATTCTCTGTAGTCTGATCATTAATTCTTTTCTATTGACTTGCTGCACTGTGATTTGTCATCTGAGTGAGTTGCCATCAAGGACAATAGTTGTATCATAATGCTGACATTATTTTCATTTTTATATCGCTTAATTTTCAAAATAAATCCTAGAATAAATAGTGCACATACACTTCACAACAATACGAACCCTAATTGACATTTAATGAAGTATATTAAAGAAAATTAATTAGCCAAACATTTTGGTGTTGTTGTTAGGGAAGAATATATATGATTCCATTGTTACATTGTATTTTGGGCATTTTTAATTTGATAAAATTAAAAAATGATAAAAAACATTTATGAACAGAGAAAGAGATTCTAGGGGTAGATTTGTAAGTAGATGCAAAAGTTCAATTCCAAAGAGCTCTTAGTGCCACACCACCCAACCATACTCACATCCGATCATTGCCAGGTAGATTCACCAACTATAAATTCACCAACTTCTCCTATGGAAGCTCTAGTTGACAAACCCACATCTCCAATAGAAGGTGTAATATTCCACTCTTCAACATGAGAACAACTTCCAAGACAACAAATAGAAGTTCTTAGTGAAGAAGAAGAAGAAGAACCTTATTCTAATATACCATTAGTAAAGGAACCAAAAGAAGAGTTATATAATCCTATTATATAAACTTATATTAACTCTAAAGAATATGCAATGGAAGGGGAAGGATAAGGATAAGTGCATAATGTAGATGGAGGTGAATTTAGAATTCGAGGTGGAAGAGGAAAAGGAGGAAATAAAGGAGGGGGTTGAGGTAGAGGTGGTAGGGGAGAACTAGGTCATTATGGATCTCCCATATTTGATGAACATACCACCACTACAATGAATAAAATATCACCTTCCATTCTCCCTAATTTCCATGGTTTAAGACATGAGGATCCTAAAACATTTCTTTTTTATTTGGAAGTTGTATGTAGAACTTATGATTATCTACTTGATCCTCAAAAGTTGAAATTGTTTCCAACAACTCTTAAATATGGAGTAATTAAATGGTTTATGGGATTAGGAACAGATACAATTAGAACATGGGATGAAATGAAAAATGTGTTCTTAGAAAAATACAAGGATTACTATATGCCCCATAACCTTAAAGGTGAAGTCTTTAAGATGTTGCAAAAATATGACACAAGCCTTGAAGATCTAGTTGAAACATTTTCTTACAACATCAAAAGAGCTAAACTGTATAAATTGGATGATGAGACACTAAAAGCTATTTTATTAAAATCCATTAAAGATGAATGGATTGATCTTCTAAATTTGATGGCCAAGGGAGATGTGTCACACTTTTCATTTGCATAAATATGTGATTTATGTAAACACATCTCTAGGGGTAAAGCTAGGACATGAAAAAATACAAGAGACCTTGTGATGTCGAGAATTAATAAATCTCCAATTGGAACAATAAGTAGATCTGAAATAGGCATTTTTATTGATAATCTTAAAAGATATATCATAGGGATTTTTAGTGAACAACTTGATACCCTTAAGATACAAAAGAATCAGAAAGATAACAATGTTGCATTATCTATTTTCCACTCCAAGTGTAGAAGGAAGCATGCCCTAAGATAATGTCCTCTAGATAGTATAGAAATTTGTGTCATATGTGTTAAAAATCATAATACAAAAGAATGTCCTTAAATACCTAGTCTTAAAGTTTTTTTCTAAGGAGAAGTTGAGACAAGTCAAGTGGAATCTCTTTGTTTTATTTCTAAAATACCATGGAAAAATCAACAATTGAATATGACTCATGGTTTCAATACTCAATCATATGCACAACCACAAAATAATTGGCTTGCACCCATACCATGACAACCTTGGCCCCGACAATCTCAAAATATATCTTGGTCTCAAGGTTGGAAAAATCCTTATGGAAAATATCCTCAATTTCCTCAGTTACAACAACCATACCCTTCTTTTCCACCAAAATTTTAACCTCCTCAACTAACTCAACTTCGTCAGTTTCAAAATTCAAATCAACAACTTTAATTACCATTTCCTAAAAAACCCAATCAACTACCTGCCTAACCACTTCCAAATCCAAACAGTAAAAATCAACAAGTTATTTACAATGTTGAAGGACAAAATTTTCAAGCTTGTATGATTACCTTATTTTGTTTAAATGATGTTCAACTTAGATCTCCTAGGGTTTTACCAAATAAGTAACCAACAACTATCATCCAAAAATATAAAAAGAATGAAGTTCCAGAGAAAGATTCAAATATTGATCAAGAAAACATTCCTCTAAAGGAAGATGTTCCTATATTATCAAAGGATGAACAAATAAAGAAAGCTCCAACATCTCCTCTAGTAGAAAAACCTTATGTTTATTTGCAAGATCCCCCTTTTCCTCAAAGACTTAAGATTGATAAAGGAATCGAGAGGAAAATTATTTTACCAAATTATGATATGCTAGATGAACTTATATTTGCATTAAAATTCCTTTATTACAGGCTATAAAGTAAAGAAAATATATCAAAAGGATCCAATTGGTAGGAAAAATTGCTCACATCATGTTGGGAAAAGCTATTTTTCAAAAATACCTATATCTAGGTAGTTCTATTGTGAAAAGTCATATCAAAGGTGTTGAGATTCCAAATACTTTAATTGATCTAGGAGAGGCCATTGATATCATGAGTAAACAAATAATGGAACAAATAAATCTTCCTAAATGTTGGGCCTCCAACTTGTCATGATATTGGTGATGAAACCATCCATTTTTCGCATCATTCCATTCACCCATTTTCATCATTTTTAACCACATTTCCTCATAAATGCACCAAATTCCCGCATATATGTTTACATGGTTTACTATTATTATTTCCATTATTTTTAATGAATTAAGAAGATTTTTTCATGGTTTTACTAATGAAAATTTAACAAGTTCAAGTAGTTGCAGTTTTGTCAAGTTTCTGTAGTTATCTCCTTGGTTAAGGTAGTAGCACCACTCTAGAAGGAAATTCGACACTTGCACTTGGTTTCTAGAAGCTCCAATATCGATTTTTATTGGTCAAATTCCACCGAACTCACACATGTGGACCTCCAACATCAAATAAAGGGAAAAGCACAACAGTTTTGACGAGTCAACTTCAAACACATTTTCTAAGCAAATGAAAGCGAAATTTGCAAAACAAAAACATAAGTTTTGTTTGTCATGGTCCCAGTTAGGTAGTTGTTGAACAATTTTCTCGGATCCATTTCCATTTGATATATTTTCAAAGTTCTTTGGACCCTTAGTTCACATAGTACATGGATATACAAATTTTCAATTTCTCACTTAATGCACAGTCAACAAATAGAACTAAATGAGATGTTCTTTAGAAAATTCGTGGAATTGAGGTAACTTTAATCAAATCTAGGCTGACACTGTATCCAAAAATTCATGAAATTTTATTTGATTTGATCTCATCACCAAAAATCAAGAAATAAAATTATGAGTTTGTTAATTGCCTCGAAATTGTATAAATCACAATCACTTTGATGGGAGGAGGGATGATGATCAGAGATGTCAATGATGATCTTAGTTTGTAATTG